>JAMKCH010010991.1:0-108808 GCA_023653785.1 Ophioderma brevispina
TACAAAAATGTCATTTTAACTGCTATGAGTCCAGCTTCCAGTTAAAACGATGTTTTTAAGGGTCTTTAACAGTACATCATAAAATGTGACGACAGTGATAGAAAAACTTTAAACATATGGGTAAAACATAGAAAAATCAACACAAGTGGAAAGTGGGACTCATTAGCCAATGAAACAACCCCGCAGTGCATTTTTACAGAAGTGTTAAGTGTTAATTATATGTTCGCTTTTTTTTTTGGTCACATCTACCTAATTAATTTGCTATGACATAGGAATCATGCAAATGGTCATAGTGCGCTTGTTCTTGATAAATGAACATTCGTCTATACTATACTAAATTATACCCCCCCACTTTTTTAAAAGACTCATACCAATAGAATACTCCACATCAAGTTAAAATACAACATCAGTGGACTACATACAGGCAGTTTTAATGGAATCATACAAATTATACTGCGCTACAGTTTTGAGTGGTGTAATCATTGGTTGTTCTATGTACCATGGAAGTGTTTGTTATTTTCCTTTAACACAGTTTAATGGATGTTTTAGTAAGTTGTAAGTAGAATTCATCTCCAATTGGCCCATTCCATTCCAATACAATGTACAATAGAAACACGGATACTATAGTTGCCCATTTACCTTTCTCGGTCAGTGGCATCACTGCGATTCAGTACCCGAAGCATTAAATCGTGAGCCTTGATTGAAAGTACTGGCGTTTAACGTGTGGCAGGGGAAATAGTCATCTGGACTCATTACTCCACCGGTATAAAATGGTTGGTATATTCGTCTCAGGGTGGAGAATATAGGGTCAGTTGACTGTTCAGGCCACATTCAGTCACGCTTTAATTCCGTTGTGTCTGTGGAGCACAGACTTTTACACTGATGTTAAAAGAAGATATAATCCGGGCCTCCATAGAGACAATGCATGTGTGAAGATCAAATGAAATCAAGTGCCCTATGCTTACCGTTGCGGTGAGTCCGGCCCAGACTATAAAAACTTTCTACAACTGGGTAGAAGTAGAAAGTAACAATTTGTCGGCCGTACTCATAGTCCGGGAAACCAATGGTGAAACAAATAGGGCAATCGATTCAGTTGACTCTTTACGCAACATTAGTTTCAGCTTTATTCCGTTATCGTCTATGGAGCCGGACTATGGCTCCACGGGACTATATCTGCTTTCACACAGGCACTTAATGTATAAGTAATTACCTGCCTGACCGTGTGATATGGATATCGCTGAGCGTCGAAGCCAAAATGCACCATAGCATTCCAGGTCTTAAATGCCCTATGAATGCCTTGTATTGAAATAAAGTACACAAAAAAAGACTTTTACAGTGTCAAAACCTGGCAGCCATTTTGAAATACAAATTATACCAGATGGGAAAGGAAGAATTATATTTATCCAACAAATCCAAAACATCTTTATATACACCTGACTCGTTAAATGAGACGTGCCACTAAATTAAAAGTTGTATGAAACTCACCATAAAAATTTCTGCTGAAAATGTACAATAAACATGGTAATTGGCAGCCATTTTGAAAAACAAAATGGCTGCCGCTCTTAAATGGTTTCAATTTCTTATCCTTTCCAGGGTGGTTAACATACAAGTTCGGCACAAAAACTGAGCGTCCTCGCAATTCACAACTCGAGTTATGATTGAAAATATACAAAATGGCGGCCATTTTGAAAAATCAAGATGGCTGCCATCTGCCACCCCTGGGAATTCTCCTCAAAGTTTTTCTTGTTTCTCTGGGACCTACTCAAATGTCTAAATAGGTGTGATGCTTTAATCATTGAAATCCCACTGGACTTCATATCAAACCAAAGTCCCCCTAACTAAAAGGGAATTGGATCATTCTGTTTTCTAAATGAAACTTATAATCACACTTTTACATCATCGCTTAATTAAGATGCTGCACTCTAAACCTTTAGGAGGCCTCTTTTGGGTTTTCTTTTTTCTGACTCAACCTGTATGTGCACATTCTTTGGTATTAAATGTTTTTTTACCAAAGCACTGCTGAAGCCCATGTTATTCGAATGTAAACGAAGCATCCTTGTGTGGCTCAAAATGGCCAAACATGATTTTTAAGTCTCTCAGCAAAATAGGCTACTGCTCCTCTAAAGTCCAAATGACACAATAAAGGGTTTTCTGAAAGGCGTTTATCCCTCTTTCACCAAAACAACATTCGGTCTGTGTATCCATCCCGGATCCAACCTCACAGATCATTTATACGCTCACATCTCACCCTCACACGTACAGACACTCAGGCACACGCCACACTGTGTTAACTGGTGTTAAAAATAAACCACTTTCTTATAGCCACCGGCAAATCCCGTATCGTTTAAAACAGTGGCGCACCCCTGGCACGTACACCATTTTGCGAAATAAATTCTTTAAAATGATAAAAATAAGTGTTTACGGTTGTTCTTCACCTCTATATGTGCACATTTTTCTTGAAATTTATTTTTAAAATTAACAATTATCCGGCGAATCTATTACATATTAAACTCGGTTTTAAAGAGTGCTTACAGTACGAACGTTGACCTCTAAAACCGCTGTAAAATGGCGTACGAGGTCAAAACATATTGCTTTGTTTTGTAACCTTGTAAACAACATGGGCGAATTCAGCACAAGTACCGGAAAAGTTGGACAGATAAAGTGCTGTCGTGTTAGTGCACCTAGTTCCTGAATGCAGAGAGCGAAATCATGCCCATATTACAGACAATTATGTGTATCAAATATTGAAGTGCGCGAAATAATTGGGTGGAATTTAAATGTGCTTGAGGCGGATTGCCGGAGAAAGAGCAAGCACTCGCGAAGGTAGTGATGTCGTGCCTGATCTTAAACTGAAGAACCACCGTGACATTTGGCGGCGATAGGAGTTGGGACCGGGGGTTCAGCTTTGCCACTCCTATCCCCAGCATTACGTCGGATTTCACGCCAGGTGCTACAACAGATTTTGCGATATGAAGAAAATAAGTCGGAAAATAGTCATCAGGTATGTAGACATAGACTTACATGTAATGTTGAAATAAAAATTAACAAAAAATTCATCGATGCATCATCATCGCCACTGTCAAATGTCACAAACACACATTCACAATGAACAACAAGACTCTCATTAAATTAATATCTAGTCGTCCATGTTGCAAGCTCGTATACACTCGACTCGTACTTAATAAAATTAATGTAATAGTACCAGCATGATCAGTCCCAAGAGTAGCGCAGCCAGCCAATTTTTGCCACCCATCCTTCAACATCCCAAATTCATTGGGTGGTGGCATCAATACAAATTCATTCTCTTATTTAATGTAATCTCTGTGTAATTTACTGACACCCTTGGTGTATGAGTGCACACTAAAAAGTACATGTGTAGGCATACAACAATTATATCGCCGTCACAATTCCTTTTTCTGAAATAGGCATATACGCGCGCGAGTTGCTGCTTGTAATAATGCAGACTTGTATTTCCTTTACGCGTTTTTCATGGTTCTTTCTGGCGGAATGCAGCGTAGTCTTGACACAGAGAATGGAAGTTAAACGAAATTTTTACTTTACGTTTTTCCTTAAAATGGCTTTTATGTGCCAAAAATTACACAATTTAATTCATGCCAGATAATTTATCAATTTTCAGTGTAACAAGGACTAAGACTATATGGTTGACTCAAGAAGTGCTGAGGCGATACCATAGCAGGCCCTCAAAGGAAACCTGACCTGACATTTGCAATTTTTCTAATTTTGTCTGAAATGCCCGTACACAGTCATCAAATTATGGTGTGATGAGATTTGTTCTGAAAATATTACCTTGTATTACTGTATAGTGAAAATTTCTGCGTACGATATTTTCGTGATTTTAACAGATGCCAACTTTAATTTTCATGGTAAAAAATTGACATCAATGCAATACAAATCTTGGAAAAAGTTATTTTCGCGTTTTTATGTTCACTCGTGAAATTCGTGAAAATAAAACCTCACAAAATTTCCATTATACATGACAGTAAGCCCATCCTACGTTTGAACTTGACACATGCTAAATTTTGGTATTTACATATATTTTTTGTTTATGTGAGCAGTACTCAGTAGTGCGCTGTATTTGCAGGAATCAAAAAAAAAAAAAAAAATTTATTGTCACAAATTTTGATAGTTTGGGAAAAAGAAAATTAGTGAAAACTATAACCAGTTTTAACCATTAAGCAGTACGTAGTGTGGTATTTAGCTTTTCTCAACCAAAGGCCACTCTGACATCAGAATTTGAATAGTGGCAAACAGACTTGCAAAAGACCATTTGGTGCGATAATTCCTGCATTGCCACCTTTTGGCCCATAAGCTCAGTTTGAACTGACTTCCATTAAATTTTATCAAATTAAATGGGTTTTTTCTTACTCATCAGGACATGTATGTTCCATGGTCCGAGCGGAGAGAGGCACCACGCTTGTTGTGATCATGCAGATGGATGTCTACACAGTGGCAGATAAGTCAACATGTACCCACTCTAGCGCTAACCCGAACAGTAACTTCAAACATGGCATGGAAAACATGAGGGCATGTGCTGTCAATGTACATGTATACTTTGGACATAATGGATCGTCCAAGCGGCAAATATTGGCTATGTTATGATATTTTAATTGCAGATTGGATGTCTAGCTATAAGGGTTTGACGTTGCTGCTAACTGCTTGTTGGTGTTTTTCCCCTTGGAGATCTGTTGCTGATAAGTGCTGGTCTGGCATTCCCTTGAAAATTTTAGACTGCTGCTAACTGCCAGTCCGACACTAACCACTCAGGATTTTGCCAAAATGTATTGCTGTACGTGCTGTTCGAACGTGTAACCTTTCAGAAAGTGATGTTACTGCCCGTTCGGATATTTCCCGCTGTGTTATCGCAGGAAAAATTCTGATAAGTCCAAAAACAAATTGTATTGGAGTAACCCGCCCACCCTAATTTTGAAAATCAAAGCCCTGTACAAGAGTAAAATCCTACCCTAATTTTTTTTATTTTCAAAAATCTGTATTTTTCAAGTGTTTTTTTTTTTTTTACCCTGATTTTTTAAACCGATTTTCTCAATAGTTTTTTGTGTTCTGGTGTAACTTTGGCAACTTCTCTTTAAATTTTCAATAATAGAGTCAAAAGTATCAATGTTATATTAATAACATTACATAGACTATGGGTGATGATTGATGTAGTACTGCATTATTTTTAAAAAACCCGCCCACCTATTGAATTTGTATTTACTCCAATACAACATTTTTTTTGGCCTACTGCCGTCCTGCCCTGGTAGATCACAATTTAGATGGCGTTTACTGCTGGTCGGAAACATTTACCCCTCAGAGTGAAGAGATTGCTGAAAGTGGATTGCTTCTAACTGCCGCTCAGAAATTAACCCTTGAGAGACCCATTACTAACTAACTGTCGGTCTGACATTGCTTTTAAAATTCATTCAACCTACGATCTCAAAAATTGGTATGTGGTTTCCCCCCCTCCCCGCGACTCCCCACTGGCCGTGGAATGGGCCAGAGCGTCTTAGCTCTCCATCCCCCCACCACCCAATGCAATTTTTTGAAAATTGAAAATGTTACCTCATTTTCTTTAACCGTATCATTGACCAATTTTGATAAATATTGATTATCTTTCCCTGGAGATGCATGTCCAGTGCACTCAAGTTTTTAAAAATATGTGCACTTGCCCATACTAGAACCAGGCCACCTCTGTATACCATCTGATGCTATCCGTTAGGAAAGCGTTGGAAAACTTTCCGAATCCTACCACCTGTGAAATATCAATTACAATCCTCTACTAACCGCTTTTTGTAGCGTAATTGACAAGAGTGCTTTGCTAGTTTTCAGAGGTTGTAGTGGCTGGGCCACGAGGTGTATTTGGCATCTGAATTTACCATCTCGTCTTTTTCACCACTAGACTGTACCGTCCCCCCTTTTTGCCTCCCCTTCAACTTAAATAATTTTCTGCAATGATATGGAGGCTTTCCAAATAGGTAGCTTATCCTGCTAATTTGTCATAACCAAAATTGCCGCCATTCAAGTTTTCTCCATCCCTTTTTTCCTCACATCCTCCTCCTCCCCCCCTTCGTTTCTCTTCCTCCTTTTTTCGTCCCCCCCCTTTTTAACATGATATGTTTGATTAATGGCCCAACCACCAGAAGTCAAATTCAGATTCCAGATTCAGATAAGTTTTATTAGCTTTTCATTCAGTCATTACATTTATATAATTCTATATATATTATATGAATATATTTAGAGAATATTAAGAAATAAATAATACATCTTTAATGAAATAAAATGTACAGAGGTTTGTACTGGCATGAACTCAACATGCCGGAGAGCCATAATAATTCTGGAGACTTTGAGCATGACCCCACCATACAAGATAATATTTAAAATTCAATTGTTGGATAGGACTGGATAGGACGGGACGAAACAGGACGGGACGACAAGAACAAACACATAGGGAAAGACAAGCGAGAACATTGTCAGATGTTTTAACAAGAGTCAAGGCAAGGGAGCATGAAATCCATTGTGAGCCAGAAATCCTGGATAGATGAATGAGATGACAAGGAAGAGGGTATTGCAGTTAGAGGCGTAAATAACATGAATTTTATGACAGTTGATACAGCAAACCATTACTTATAAGAC
The DNA here is from genome assembly GCA_023653785.1 of Ophioderma brevispina. Lineage (NCBI taxonomy): Eukaryota > Metazoa > Echinodermata > Ophiuroidea > Amphilepidida > Ophiodermatidae > Ophioderma > Ophioderma brevispina. The sequence continues at coordinate 6,649 of JAMKCH010010991.1, forward strand.
CTAATTTGAAATTAATTAATCAGCCATTTTTTAGTTTATTTTAAAGGCATTATGGTTTTCGAGTTTCTGAATGCTATTACTTTATGCATTCCAAATTTTGGGACCTGAATATTTAACTGAATATTAATTAGGTTTAGTGAGGGTTTTTGTTTGAAATGTATTTGTTCGCATTTTTGGTGTTGTACTGTGTATAGCACTATGTTTCGAGAAGATATTTGAAAATGAGTTTGAGGGGATGGTGTTTGAGTTGTAACGAAATGAAAATCGCTGTTTTTGTAGTTTGTTTAAATCAAGAAAGGGTGAGGGGGGGTGATTAAATGGTGATTGTTTTTAATATTGTGGACATAGATTGAGTGTGAGATGTGTATTCGGTGTTATGATGATGCGTAGGTCTAGCTTTTTGGTTTGAAATATAATTGTCCAATTTTATTCGATTTGGAGAAGTCCACGGACAGTGATGTTATCAAGTGTAAGATCGGTATTGCCCAAGCTATATTACTATAAGATATGTACGGTAGTATTAAAGTTTTGTATAGTGAGAATAAGATGTGTTTTGGAGGGTTGTAGCGGAGTTTTCTAAGAATCCCGATGTTTTTTAGAAATTTGATTTGTAGTTTTTTGAGATGTGATATTTCCAGGAAAGATTTTGATCATTATTACACCTAGAAATTTGTATGGTCCCACATTTTTTTGTAATATTTTTTTTTTTTCCCTTCAGGTCTTTTTTTTTGTTTTTTTCTTTTTTTTTTCTTCTTCCCTTCCTATCTTTCTTTTTTTCTCCCTTCCTTTTTTTTTTCTGTGTCCCCGCATTTTTCTCCCTTCCTTCCCTCTTTGGTTAAATATACTTTTGAGTGTGTCTAGGTTTTTTGTGTGATAGAAATATGTGGTATGTCATCGGCAATAATACAAAGGAGAAATGTTCGGAAGAGACGGAATAGCTGGCATAGAGGAGAAAAAGCAGGGGACCCAGTATTGAACCTTGATGACACCGCAGGAAACAGGGAGAAGGCTAGAAGATGTGACCCAAAACAAGTACTTGAAGTCTGTTTGAAAAATAACTGGAGAGAATATTCCAAAGGAAAGCCACGAATACCATAGTGGGTGAGTTTTGCAAGTAGTAATATCGTGGTTTGTGGTGTTTCGAAGGCCTTTGGATACATCGAGGAGATACCTATGGTATGATAGTTAAGAGCAAGAAGAAGAGAAATCTTTTACAGATCATCCAGAAGAGCAAGGTCAGTAGAGTGTTGTTTCCGAAAGCCATATTGTTATCGTGGAGAATGTGGAAACGGTGAGGAATTATGCAAGCCTGTATATAGATAAGGCATTCAAGGATTTTGGAAAGCATGGGAAGAAAAGATATGGGCGGTAGTTGGAAGAGACATGGGGATCATCCTTTTTGAAGACAGGAATGACCTTAGCAACCTTGAGAGCCGAAGGGAAGATCCAGTTGATAATGAAAGATTGAAGATGTAGTTAAGGGTTTAGATAAAAGAATGACAGCTTACGATCGAGGGGCTCACATCGTCTGAGCCTGCGCTTTTGCCATTTTTGAATTTCTTGACGATGTCAATAATCTCCTTTTCATCAGTGATTAAAAGATAGAGTTGGATGAGGATCATCAAGAAAGTCAGAAATGAATACGAAGACTGGATCTTAGAGCAAGTTCAGGACCAATAATGGCGAAGAAAGAGTTGAACTTGTTGGAGAAAGTCCTGTGTCGGATATCTTGTAGGACCATCCAGAAAATAAAGGAGCCTGGGTCTGGAGTGGTGTTTGGCCGATGAACATTGTTGATTGTTTTCAAAAAATATAAAATTTTTATGTTATATTTGTAATGTTAAATTTGTTAAGTATATTTTTTACGAGATGTTTTAATTAACTAGTCAATTTATTTCTATTTAACATAATTATTTTGTTTATATCATTGGGATGTTTTATGAATTTTATGTACAGTTTGTTTCTAGTTGAATTGATTTACATTATTTCTTGCAGTAAACCAAGGTTTTACTATCTTTACGTTTGTAATTTTTTTTTTAATTTTAGGAAATGCTGTTTTAAAGGTCGTGAATTTAATTTATGAATATGTCCGTATGATGTCATCGCAGAAGATGTATCTAAGACACATCCCATTTAGTATGGAATAATTCTGTTTTAATGAAGTGAATGTAAGTTTTGTTTCCTTTTTCTTTTAGTATAATATTTTTTTTAGAATTTGTTGATTTGTTTTTTATTATTACGTCATTATTTATATGTGAAATACTGGAAAGTGGTCAGTTATATCGTTGTTAGAATACTGGTTGTAATTATGATTTAGGATATTCGTGAATATATTGTCATTGAGGGATGATGTCCTCAGTTGTAACGCGAAGTGGGTTTATCGATAGTGGATAAAAGATGCGAGTACATGGTATTTTAAATTCATTTTAATCAGAGTGGGTTGAAGTGTTCAGCAATTATGTTGAAATCGCACAATAAGCTGGGTAGGTTCGCGATCAATCAAGTTCAATTGTGGTGGTAGCTTGGTGGTAAATGGTTGAGGGCATTTGTCAGGGTCCTGTAAATGCCGCGATTATGATATTTTTAGGTTGGCTTCTATCTCAACAAAGATCGATTCATAGTCATCGTTCTTAATTAGGTTTAAATCAGGTCGGATTTTGGTAATTAATATCATTGGAAATGTATAACCCCACCCCTCCCCCGTCTTTTGAAACGTCTATGGCAATGGGCAATGGAATAACCATCAAGGTATTTATAGAAGGTAGGGATTTGTTATCATTCAACCACGTTCACTAAAAGCTAATAAGGGGACTTTATGATTTAGTGTCTTTAAGAAAGTCTGTTATGCATCAATATTTTTATTTAGACTGCGGGAATTAAAATGAATAGTCTAAGTTAGAACTATTTAATGTTTAGTTGGTCATTGAAAATCGCTACAATAGTAATACAATTATCGTTGTTATTATTGAAATCGGGGTACTCGTTTAGATTAGATGTTTTTATCTGTCATTATCGTTAAAGTTAAGTGGATTAATTGTTAGTTTGAGTAATTCTTCAAAAGAATTTTTATGATTATTGTAAAACTGACTTAATTCGTGTTTAAATTCTTCATCATCAATTTATATGATTAAATGCAGAGTGACCCATTACAACCTTTGCAATACCAAGATTCAGTGATGGAATGGGGAAAAAAAAATTGGCATCATCATGTGATTCACAAGCGCACCGTTGTGTGGGCTGACTGGTAGGAGATAGCGCAAGAAATGATTGTTTGCTCTGATTGTTTGCTACAATATAACATGACATTGAGCTACATAAGTAATCAAGACAGAAAAATATTACAAAATTGATAAGTTTAAAATTTACTCACAAAATCTTATTACAAAACAAAAGAATCCAAAAAACCTGATATTGAATTAAAGCCCAGGGGGCTTTAAAACCTGATATGAACGGTTGGTATATGCCATCTCAGGTAAAACAATGAAGGTGTTATAATCACGCACGATTTTGTAAGAAACATATGACAGATGAAATACGAAGAGAGCAAAAGAGGAAGAGCAAGTAACGCAATACCCGTGCAAGAGCCCTAAAAATTACCATCAAATTTCACCAACCAAGGTGATTTTTTAAGCATTGGAAATGAACATTGGGTATGCATTGACAAAACGTGAAAATTTAACATAACATAAATATAATAAATGAAACACTGATAATTGGAAAAGTGGTTTTTCGATCACTGCAAGGGTCATGAGAAAGCGTATCAAAACAAAAGGATTGCGAGAGAGCAATGCCCGTGAAGAGATCGATCAATACATTAAATATTCCAAATGAAATAATATAGCATCACTTGGAAATGCAAGCAATTTCGTAGATCATATGAACTAATAATTTAGAATAAATAATTAGAAAATATGCAACCATTTGAAATGAAAAAATTATGTAGAAATCATAATGCAGTAATTTGTACAAACACAGACATTTTAGCATGATAAATGCATACTACACCACAATATATACATTCTTAAATTACACCTAATTTTGCATAATGCACAATGCGCCATTTTCGTAAATTTTGAGAATAATTTGAACTTCACATTCAATGTATCATATGGAAGAACTTTACACTACTCTAAAGTTATAATTAACTATATGTATGCAAGACTTCCAAGGTGATAAAAAATGGCCCTTTGAAATTGCGCCATAACTAGTTTCTGCTATATCCAGACTCGTTTGAAGAAATATTTTAGGCTCAAAACTGCTAAAATGAGGTTTTTTTGATTAAACACAATTAAAAATAATTCATGATCCCACCTCTATTTTAATAAACCTTATTTGCATATATCTTAAATAACGCGCCATTGTACCCAACATTCAGTACTTAGGTTGCTTTTTAAATGGTGGGTATTTTTCAATCAGGGCCAAAAAGTTTAAGTGTTATCTATTGCACTTGAAATTAATATTTTTAATTATTTTAAAAAATACCTTTAAACCACCCGGACAAAAATCATAGATTGGACCATTTCCTTGGGTTTTGTAATTGCTCCTAGATCTGACAATAAGAATACACTATCTCACTTTATATAGTTTTTTAAACCACTTAATTTTGAACAGATATCTGATGAGCCATTCTTGGCACTATTTAGTGTGTTTTTCAGTATGTTATTTAAATATTTTATGCACATTTTGCCCTTGAATTACCATTTTGCCAGCATTAGCAATAGCGCAACTAATCTGTTTCTAGTAACAATACATGGGCGATCTAAGGTCCTGCATAAGTGAGGCTCCCTGGAAGCAGATCAGGACACTTCCTGTGTTGTGGAACAGCACCACATACAAATGGAAAATCTCTTGGTCTGCCCATTGTTGGAGGCAACATGCCGGGTATGGTAAAGATCAACCCATGGCAATAATCTTGACTCAGCATTAAATGCCCCTGCCGGCTTATCATAAGATGTCTTCGTCCAACACCAACGTAGAACGTATACATTTTTAGGCAGGAATTGCCCCATCGACATCTGTCATAGTGTGCGAGCATGCAAGAGCATTGCTGTCAAGGTTTATCTAATGTGAAGCACCTATGTCTGGACAGAGACCAGCTGCCACCCACCTTAATTCCAGAGATCGTTTCTTTAAGGCAAAGTCCCACCTCTTGAATCAGTCCTAAGGAGCTTAAGAGAGTTTGCCATTGTGGAAAGAAATACTTGCTATCAACCAATAACATATATTGGTATTGAACGTGGTGAGCATCTTCCACCTGGAGCTGACTCCCAAATGGACTGAATTGCGATGTTTCAACAGATGGAAAACTAAAATCAGCCGATCTAAGGTTTCTTGGCAGAAGTGGGCTACCTGAAGCATTCCATGATCACCACCTGTGGTTGTGGACAGAACCACAGAACAAGGGAACATCTCCTCTGCATGAAGGGGCCAGACAGTTTCTCAATGAGGGAGCTGGCCAAGTTGTTCACGTCTTTGCTGGGTGATCTAGTTCACTACATGTGGAACTTTTGAGTTTTAAATGTGGGATTTGAGGAGCTTTTATCCAGAACTAATGCCTTTCCAGCAAATGCGCTGACAGAGTCACGTCAATTACTATATATGAATGCATGCCTTTTGATTACCTTGTCTGGTTTTGAGTTCCACACTTAATAACATATTTCAGCTAATGTCATTGTTGAGGCTGGGCTGAGGACGTGTCACTGATTCAAACTTGGGTGCATTATGGTGTGCATAACAAAGGGGTGTGTTTGGTCCTCCTTGCGAGCTTTTTTAGCGCTGGTACGTCTCGAGGCCAAATGCACAACTCTCTACAGGTGACATCTATCTCTTTTCTCTCTCTCTCTCTCTCTCTCTCTCAGTTTTTTGCTTACTGGCGATGAACTTCTTGCAAACTTCAAAATTCATGTTGTTAGTATGGTAGCTAGGTCACCCATCAAAGATGAGAACAACTTGCCGTACTAATTGTTTAGAGCAAAAGAAAGCCAAAATTGAATCTGCCTGCTTCCTCGATGTTGAGGACTTGCCGATTACCCTTCATGCAGATGGGGCAAACTATATGGTGCCGTTGAAGCCTCCTAGACACTTCAAGCCCCATGGTCATTGGATGGATTGAACGTCCCCTGATGGTAATTTGATCATCAAATGGATGAATGGCAAACCACTGCAGACGTTGTTTTAGAGTTCTACCTTCAATAATTGCCCCAAGAGTGTGCAAGTTGCCAGCCTGTGTATTTGTGGCTAGTGGGATGTCCTGTACTATTTGTGCAAGATATCGGCATGTGAAAACATGAAAGGTGAGGTCATTACATTGGACAATACAGAGGACTAGATTGGCAAATCCTTGTAATTAGAATTTGTGAATGGTGATAATTATGTATAATGCGTTGGTAACATAAATGTTATTTATGGCCAAAATGCCGCATATATCTCTAATTTGATGTGAAATACTACTGAAACACATTGTAGTACAAGAATGGATCCTCAAATATTCTATATGCATTAGGTCTTAAAACTATGTATATAGACACATTTATTCCGATTGTAATACATTAACACTTTAAAACGCCCAGGATTCAAAGTGGGCTACAATCAAAAAGCAACGCAAGTACAATGCTAATTTGGCAACTGGCGACCATTTGGGATATGCACATTAGATTCATTAAAATGGATTCATAAGAATTATTTATGTTTGTGTTTAATCACACCTCATTTTAGCAGTTTTGTGGGGAGTTTTGCAATACCTAAAGATATTTTCTTCTATGAGTCAGAATATGGCCGCAACTATTTAAGGCGCAATTCCAATGGAAGCCATTAGTTTTTGCAAATAGCATGCTCAGTTGTCCCCTTGAAGTCCTGCATACACACATGATTATAATAATAGTGCAATAGTGTAATAAACTTAAAGTGTAAGATTCATCCATGTGACACCTTGACCAATGACTGTTAAAGTCACTGGTGCTCAAATTTTCGAAAATGGCGGCCTTTTGGAAGTTCCTGCAAATTAGGTTTAAGTAAATGCATGGATTTGAGTTCTGGTGGGTGTCCTTATCAAACATCTTGTTTTAGCATATTTTCACTAATAGAATTTCTTCTACAAGACAGGATATGGCCGGAAAATTAGACGAAATTTCAAAGCGGCCCATTTTCTTTATGCAATTTAGCACAAAATGAATTTTGAAAAGTTTAAAAAATTAAAATGTTTATATTTATATGACAGAGTGTAATTGCAAACTTTTAAAGTGCTTGTTCAATGTTCATCCATGTGATACCTTGAACAATGACTGTTAAAGTCAATAGCTCAAATTTATGAATGGCGGCCATTTTTGATTTATGCGATTAGGTTTTAATTAAAATGTAAGGATTTGAGTTCTGGTGGTTGTCCATTGTCAACACCTCATGTTAGCATTTATTCCACTAAAAGAATTCCTAATAAAAGACAACATATGGCTAAACTAGTTTGGAGCAATTTCAAGGCGTGCATTTTGTTTATGCAAATTCTAGCAGGCCTAAGCTACTACTTTGGAATGTCTATCATCAAAATTATTTATAGATGATGTTTTCTGAGTAAGTTGATACCACACTCGCTTTGGCACTCCTGATGGAACGACCACCTATCTGGCCCAAGGACTATTGCTGGTTTCAACTGGCCAAGTGATTTTTTTTGAATACTTGGCATGCACTGTCCACCCAGGCTGACCATATTTTTCCTACGTGTATAGGAGCAAATATAAATTCAGCTTATTTTTAAGCATTTAAAGGCCTGTGTATTTCCCTTTTAAATATTTCTTTAGCAAAAACAAGGTTATGAAATCTTTTCATCTATTGAAATCAATACTATGACCTCTCACCTTTTAGAAGTTGCCAAGAATCAACTGAGTTGGTGTTTTCTGTTCCCTATTGGCACTCTATCCTTCTATGGATTTGACGCTAAATTATGTTCCAGGACCATATTGTCCAAGAGCATTCAAGTAATCGCGCGAAATATTCCAGTCAAATTCAATGCACATGGTCCAGGAGCATATCCTCATGCTTCACTGCTTCAGGACATATGTGTAATTAAAATATGGCTCGCAGGAGCATATTCAAATATGCTCCTGGAGCAATAAGGCCCTGGACCGTATGGTCCTGGGGCATAATTTTGTGGCCAAAATCTCATAGAAGCCGCAACTCTATCTGGGTATGAGGGCTTCTGCAAGTATTAGGTAGAGATTTCGGCGCAAAATAATGCTCCTGGCATGATGTTTGGAGCATAAATCAATTCTGGAGAAAACAATTCTATAAACCACATGTCCAGGAGTATAATGCCAACACCTGAAGCAGTCACTTAATAGAATATTGCCTTGAAGAACTATCTCCTGGTTGCTCCTGGACCATATTTTCACAGAATATTTTTCCACTGCTTCAGGAGCTTGCCATATGCCTCCTGCATTGGCATTCCAATATGCTCCTGGAAGGCATATTTGACTTAAATATTTTTCCATCCGGAAAAAAATGGAAAATTCTTGAGTTTTTCATTTTTTTCATTTTGACCAAGTGGACCTATGAGGCTTATTTGTTTTTATGAATGCTTTGTATTGAATTATTTACTCTTTCTGTTAATGATGACTTGTCATTAACCAATTGATACTAAATGCCTAAATATTGTGGTTTAAATCAGCTTCAATTTAACCATAAAAGTGTTAAATCTGACACAGAATTGAAATCAAATTTGACTGAATTGAAGGAATCAGATGATCGGGGCATCTTATTTGAGCATTATTACGATTCATGTTTTGACACAAATGTTAACTTTGACTATGGTTTTTGGTTAGTCAGTCACCATTATCCGTGTCATTATATTGACTAATTTTTCGGTGTCATTTTGACCGATAATGGGGTTCCCGGTGACACTTTCTGTGTTAAAGGGATTAGCAGTCATAATGCTAGGATCGAAAAAAATTGGAAAGCATTTTTAACTCTAAATCAGGGATAGGTGTGTATTTGAGGAAATTTGTCATACCGTCTCCCGTGAAAAGACATACAGCGATGTTCCTCGCAAAGTCTAACACTAAACAAGCTGATTGTGTTTTACACCAGTACGAAATCAACAAAGATCAATAATGTTAATGTTTTTTGATGTCAAACTGTATTGATCATGTGCACAATATCACTCTTAAATCTGGCTTTTTTTTATCGCAAGGCAAAGTGGGATACGCCGCATAAAATTACAAGAATTGGAAAAAGCTGCCATGTCTTCTCACACTACCCTCTCCTTGTTCTGTTTCTTTTTTCCTTGTTCCAACCTCACACCTACCTTTATAGTCTTAACACTTCTCTCTTGTTCGTTGTTCATGGTCTTCTCTTTGTTTTTCTTTCTCAGGAGTAACTTTCTATATCCTAACCCATGATTAGTTGACCCATTGTGTGGTTTATGCTTCGGTTCTGGTCACGGCCTTTTCGTGGGTGCGCTTGTGTAGTCTTCTCCTGTGCGGGCTTTTTTGCTGAGCCCGAAGGGGAACAAGGCCACCACGTTAAATTGAAATAAGAAAACAAGTGGGGGCCAAGACCCTGAAGTGTCATCCACCAAAGAATGGGGGTAGCCTGAAGGAGGGGTGTAGCGGAAAAACAACCCTGTGCCATATCTGAAGGGGGGGAAAGGGGCGTTTGATAGTTATGCTTTTAAGATCATTATGAATTTTTTAAAGTTATTAATAGGAAAATGGTAATACCATGTGGTTGGGTCGCTTCTTGCCTTTTGTGGTCTGAATATTATCGTGTAAATGTACTGCAGTTCATTTTAGGTAAGTCCTTGGGCAGGAACACTAAAATTGCAATGTGATGTGGCTTAGAAATGTTATATGCCCTGGTTTATACCACTGTATTAGGCCCCTGTAGAGGTTTGGCTTTTGCTCTTTCAGCTTTTTTTTTATATTGCCTTCAAAAATAAAACAAAACAGTTTTTTTCTTCATTTCCAGCCAGTTTTTTTTTTTTGGCGTCCTGCCACCCATGTTTTTTTATCATCTATATTATCAGCTACTTTGCAAACCTCACTCACAGTCGGTATAAATAATTAATACAGTCCTTGTGCATGGAGCCTACAACATAAAGTAAACCTGCATATTCAATTCAAAGTTGAAATTGCTATATGAGAGGATCTTAGAGGCTATTTTAGTTTCAAATTTCACCATGTTTTAAGTGTGTGATACAGTTCTTGAAGTGGGCAATTTCATTTAATGCACTCTTGCCAATTTACTACCTTCCCCATGGCTGTTTACTGGGCAACTTGGAGAATGTGAATAACATGCATCTCAGGATGTTCGCAAGTTGCCAATTCCATGATGGGGAAAAATGACCATCGGTTCATAACCTCACACATGCCGATATCTTGATTTTTGTAGGTTTTGGTCCGTGTATAAGTATCTTGGGATCTGAAACCTGCAGCAGGATAAAGATATGGGTTCAAGTTTAATCTGTTTCTTGAGACATGAGTATATCTGGAAAACAAATCCACTCTGGCCAATACTCTCCCTCCTCCAAGAAGATCCCCTTTTGAAGAATTCCGCCCCTCCTAAAATCCAGATTTGCGCCTTGGTCACGCCCTATGTCCATCCCATCTAAAAATTTTAGTAAGGTAGCCCCATCTGACAATCTTTACTGACGCAATTTCTTAATTTGGAGAAACTTTTGAAAAAAATCGCCCCTCAAAATCCTGGTTACCAACCAGGCCCGGTCTTTCGCCCCAAGGGCGCACCCCCTCTAACTTAGAGTAGTTCTGTAAGGGGACACATCTGACCCAGCTTTTTCTGACACTATGAATTTGGAAACTTCACAGAATAGGCCATGTTCAATTAATTAAGGTTGCCCGATTAAGTATAATGAAATTTGTCCGTCTTGATTATTGGTGCCTCATAACCCCCCCCCAAAACTCCATCTGCAAATTTCCGGCGCCGATATTCAGTTCAAGCCGTTTTGATTAAGACTAAAAACGTGGTTTTGGTAAGCCCCATATAGTACTCTGGTGTAAATTAATATTGGTCGAACCAAAAAGGAGTCACATTTTTACTCATAACTTTTTTAAACTTCCGAACCTAACATGCTTTATCCCTAAATTTTTCACAGGGTAATGAGAAAAATAGTAGCTTTCTCTATACCAAAATTGTGGCCACTTCCGGTAAATCTGGACTTCCGTGGGGACTAGGCTATTAGCGATCAGGCCCTGGAACCTTAATGGGGTTTCAAAATTAAAGGTGCAATCCCCAAGTACAATGTTCATCTAAATTTCCCTCTATTTTGTAGGAATGACCATCACCAACATTTAATTTCCAAAATTTAATTTGGGTCCACTTAGGGTACACGTGACGTGAAGCAGTAACTTGTTGTGTAGGGGAAGGCTATTACGATAGCACACCGTACAAAATATTTTTCCTCGGGTTACCAAAACAAATAGGTTTTGTCCTGTGGCATCAAAATGGGAAAGAGTCAGTCAAAATATTGCAGATGAGATGAGAAAAATACAAGATTTCTTGATAACAAATTTCAGGTTCGATGTGTGAATGGTTTAGGCTAAGGATCGATTTATTCCCCTTTAATAAGAGCGAGTCAATGGTGTAAAATGGGGGTCCCTTGTGGGACACCCAAAAAATCACTACCCCCACATTGTCCATATTTTTTGTTGTTACAGCCTGAACATTAATTACTAAAAAAAAAAAACCGCAAAAAATAAAAAAAATCCCCCCCCCCCACCTTCAACAAATCCCCATATAGGATCCCCACTCAAAAGTTATTAATTTAGATAAAATATGCACTCTCCTATTAATAACAAACCCCCCAATAAACTGCAAGAATACTGCCAGCGAAATCTTCCAAGCGCCTGGTTTCATCAGAAAAAAAATGGGAAATTAGTTCTAGAAACCTTTCAGATTTTCACACAAATCCAACCAGCCAGCCAGTATGATGTCCAGTCCCCCTTGAGCATGTTAGTGAGTCTGCTGAAGTTGGAGGGTTTCATTGAGCAGACATTGGTTTTGTTACACAGCACATACACCTTAGAACGAACACTTTGTAGAACGTGAGAACACATAAATTAAATATTCAGGAAACATACTCTATCGATTACTACCAGATTTCTTTACTTTGAGGGGTGCGGCCACCTCGAGTTATTATCTAAGGTATTCCTTTGTACATACGGTAGCCTATTAGACAACAGTATTAACCTGAATTTGGATGAACGGTCTTTAACGCAATAAGTACAAAACTATATCACGCTATTTATTATGTGACAGGCTGTCTATAGACCTAATACATATTAATTGGTGATTGGGACACAATCCCACAAGGTATTTAGTCCGCACAGACACACCCATCCACATAATATACTATCTGAAAGTCGTGGTTTCTTTTCTTTTCAAAAAGAAAAAGAAAAAAGATCAAGAACAAAATAAGGCCTTCTTCTATTTTAAAATTCAATCAGGAGAAGCATAACGTCACAGCCTCCCTGTTCCGTAATCTGTGGTTTGTACATCCATCCCTCCTTACTTGATTAAACCAAAGGTCAAATTAGACATTAAACTTTTCCAATTGCCGCGTTGTTTCTTTTTTCATTTCCCTGATTGGGCATTATGCGTTCCACATCCATCATGCACAATTACTGGGTATATGACACGTAGAATACTCATCAACAGTGCAAGTCTGTACATGTCTTCTACTACTGTGGTTAGCATGCCTGCCAAATGTCACTTAAGACGATAACTTACTACTGCGGGTAGATCCTGCATGAAAGTGGCACGAGGACTTTGATAATGTTCATCTTTCCAAAGTGTGAGAAATGAATCTTTTTAATTTGTCATTTTGAGAACAGAATTTTGTGCGAGAAAGAATATAACCAAAGCTTTAAGCCAAAATACTTACTTGGTCCATATCTATAACAACCTAGTACGAATCAATATACTAAAAATCAAGCCTAAACAGGAACGGTTTGTTAACGCAACACAAAAAGAAAACTACGATTCGTTTTATATTTTATACCAATATTTGAATAATTATTGGTGTGGCCGAGGTGTACTTCATATCGTCATACATCTCTGATGGTCTCTCCATTGTGTTCGCAGTAATTCTGGCCTTCGATAGTGTTAAAGGAAAAGCAGCTGAGTTGGCTTGCCATTGAGATGTGGAGGCTCTGATCACTCCTCCGGCTTCCAGTAGGATCAGGACATATATCGTACCTTCTGATATGATTGTTCATGTTCAAAAATTGAAAATTCCTTCTTTTGTCTAACCAAATTGGGAGAAAAATCAATTTTCAGGTTTGCTTTCCTATACCACACACATCATAAATTGCTGTTTTGAACGCTCTATGGCTCTAATTGTCGGACTGCCCAGTATCAATTCACGACCGATTACTGGTCCAGTACAATTAGAATGGTAAATAAAAGTTTTATTGGTCTTAGCCCCTAAAAATCTCCACAGAATGACCTAACAGAGAAAATTGATTTTTTTTTTCAAGAAACAATTATGGAGTTAATTGACGTAAAAACACAAAAACACTCACCCGCACACACATACACACACACACACACACATTTCTCACGGCTTTTGATTGCGTCCCTCATAACGGTTATTATTGAAACTTACCAGCTATGGTATTCGCAACAAAACTCCACTTGGATTGCATTGTAGACCCGTAACAGAGGGTCTTGTCGGGGGTGAGGGCTCGTTTTGGACATAGGTAACATCTGGCGTTCCCCAGGGTAGGGTGCTGTGACTTTTGCTCTTCCTTGTTTACATTAATACATATTACACTGCAAGTAAGACTCTTTGCTGATGACTGTGTTGTTTATAGAGAAATCAAAAACCAGTTTGAACACGGTCCAACTCCAATATGGTCTAAACAGATTATTTCAGTGGCAGAAGGTTTGGCAAATGCATTTCAATGCAAAGAAGTGCTTTGTCATGCGTTTTAACACCGCAACGTCAAGTCTGAGAATATACACTGACTGGGGGCAATCCATACTGAATCCACATCTTGCATTCTTATCTTGGAGTTGATATTACCAACAACTTAACCTGGAACAAACACATCAGTCGCATAACATCATCTGCAAATAGATCACTTGGTTTTATAAAAAGGAATGCACAAAACCCATTAAACAGAAAGCCTATCTGTCACTGGTCTGCTCACTCTTAGGATATTCATCGGCCGTGTGGGATCCTCATACTCAAGACCTTATTAACAAAATAGAAAATATTCAGCGGAGAACTGCTAGGTTTGTCGTCATTGACTATTCCCGTACCAGCAGTGTTTCAAATATTATTAAGGACCTTGAATGATCCGGCCTCAAGAACAGGAGAACTGTGAGTAGATTGGCAATATTACACAAAGCAAGAATGGCCTTCTTGCCCTGCCAGTGGGTGATGTCCTACAGCCGGTCCGGCGTCCGTCACGGCACCAGCGCCAAATTTGTTACCAGATCATAGGCACAAACAAAGACTGCTACAAATACAGTTTCTTTCCTAAGACAATAATAGACTGGAACTTATTGCCATATCCCATTACAACCATTGAAAATCCCTAACTCTTCAAAGAACAAGCAATGAATTACATCATCAATATCATCTAAACAGCTTTCATGCGTACACCACTTCCTGCATGTGTGACTCTAGCAGGGTGTTATGCAGTATTCATCCAGATACAGATACACACACACGCTTGCGCGCATTCAAAAATAAAATGCACATTGACATGAAAATGTTGGTTTCTAAGCAAAGTGATTTTTAGAATATTCAACAGTGCGCCCTCCCGTGTTTAATCCTTTGAACACGGCAAGCGACTCCAGTCGCTGAACGTTCAAAATTTGTCAAATTTTGTTTCAAAAAGGTCAAAATTATTTATTTTAGCTTATTTTCTAGGGCATATTCAGAAAATGCAAGAAAAATACATCTAAATTAGTCCAAACAAATGGTCTGTGTGTTCAACTTTTAAATGAAAAGGAAACGACTAGGGTAATCCTTTAACCAGGTTAATCTACTGGGACACTAAATGACATCACCGGATAAGGAATGGAGGACGCCCTCTATAGTTTTCATGAGAGCAGATGAACTTGAAACGCTCTGCATTTTAAAGGGCCATGTTCAAAGTTTAACTTTTGCCGGTTTTCAAAAATCCAACTTTACACAAATTCCCTAAAAGTCGGTTTTATGTAAAATTATAATACAGGCTTCAATGGGTAATTGAAATTTCCAAGTATGAACCCTTTTCCCCCAAGAACCACAATGCGCTTTTCAAGGATGTGCGTTATATTATTTAGCAACATATATATGAGTGGCATTCTGGTTCTTGGGGGGGGAGGCCTCATTTTGGCATTTTTTGTTGTCTGGGGGGGTTCTGAACACTAAATGGAATATTCCCATTAAACAACAACAAACCTTATAGTACCATACCACATCACTATGTGGTAAGGCATGCTAATCTATCAAGGGCTCAGTTCAGTAGCCTTGAATGGGCACATGTTAACAACAGCTGACCATGCATTTCCTGGGTATCATAAATCATACTAAAATACAAGGTGATGTATTTGCTCAATACAATGGTGAATGAAAGCTATTGAACTGTGCCATGAGAATTGGGATTTTATTAGCTCATAGTGCTAGCTAGCTTGTTCATGATATCAATAGCGCGGTCATGGGCCATGCGTTATGTGGGCCATTGTGTTGTGTTCCAGAGTCTGCTTGGTGTGAAGACGGTTATGTAATCCAAATCTCAGTAGCATAAGCTAATGGTATTTGGGTATTTTATTAAGAGCTGCCTCGTGTAGCCTCTCTGTAGCTTACGAAGGACAAAAGGCATGTCTAGACGTCACTTACAAGCTCCATAACAAAGGTCAGCTATGCAACATCTTCCTGTTTCTTCATTTAAGTAATAAATGGTCATTGGAATGGAGGAATACTCTGAGCTTTGCTTTTTCCAGAGAGCATGCCCCTGAAGTTTGTCAGACTTTTCTCATTATTTCTTGACACAAGTGTATTTTGGGGATAAAAAACACATTGCATACATGTTAAAGTAGTTGTAAAACACCAACTCAAACTTGATGGTGAAATATAACTATGATAATTATAGAGGGCCTCCTTCTGTCCTTATCCGGCGATGTCCTTTGCAAAGTCCATATTTTTCCCATCCCAGTTAGCTGCGGTGATCCGTTTCTGAGATGCGGCCTAGCACATGGGAGGCGATGTGGTATTCTGTTAAACGAATTTTACTACTATTTGTAAACAGATAATGTCCGTCGGAGTTCATTTAGCTCTAAAAATCTGAAAAATATATCGCCATGTGAGTGCAACAAAGTCGTAACTGACATTTTTGGCGAACTTGAGTTATTTATATATGAAAAAGTAGGTAGTTACGCATATTTTGATATACATTTCAGATGACCAAATGACAGTCTCAATGTATTGGAGAGTTATTCAGCTAAATAGGCCTTAGGTGTAGATACGACTTTCTTGCACTCAAAATTGAATTACTGTTGAGTGCAACAAAGTCGTAACTGGTAGATACGACTTTGTTGCACGACACTGGAAAACTTGTATGTAGATACGACGCTTTATTTTTTGTAAAGCGATTGTTTTTAAAAAGGTGTATAAGTAAAAAAAAATCTCCCAAAATTGGTGGTTAAAAGTGCATTTTCATTTTTACCAAATTTAGGCCCGAAAAACCTAATAATGTAGTTACGACCTTTTCCCACTCAATACTACGCTCAATTTACAAATTTACAAATGAATACGCATAATTTAACATATATTTCAAGTAAAAGGCTCAATTTTTGGCAGTAGTGTGGGTTGGTGTGTATTCCCGTAGGATTTTCATGCTAAAATTGATTTTGTTGCTGTTTGGCTTTCAATAGGACCCAAACTGTCAGAAAATGATGTGGTGCAAATTTTCCTACTGATGTCCCCTTCTTCAAGGGGCAAATGTTAGTACAGGGAAAAGTTTAAAATCGAGTCAATTGTGTTTTAATGTACACTAACGCGTTCGTCTAGTAATAAGGATTAGAAAAAGTATATATTTGCCTAGGTTCCAACCTTTAGTTAAAATGGTATAGCCCCATAATGGTTCAAGGCCACCCTGGGGGTAAATGCTCCGATGTTGTTGAAAGTGGTGTAAAATGATTCCTTGTGTCATACTGAAACAGAAAATGCATTTTAATTGGTCTTTTGATATTACCATTGCGACATCCAAGGAAACCATGTAGACCCTTGCGACATTTTGCTATGTAATTAGCCAACCAAATGTCACACACTATAAAATAATATATTTTTGGATCCTGTGAGACAATACAAACAACTTATCACCAGTTTAAACAAAATCTGAGCATTGGGTAAATTTTACCCCAGCATGACCTTGAACCATTATGAGGCTATAGCGCTTTAACTAATGGTCGGAACCTAGGCAAATATATACTTTTTCAATTCCTTATAAGGAGACGAACATGTTAATGTACATTAAAACACAATTTGACTCGATTTTAAATTTTTCCCTGTAGTAATTGAGGAAGTTCGTAGTTCTCCAACAGTTAACAAATTCAAATGTCTGCTCAAAACTTTTTTTTCATAATTGTTATTGATAGGTTTGCTTTCTTTTGTCTTGCGTCTTCTCTCTTTTTGTTTATGAGTTTTGTGTCCTGCGCTTTATAAATGTTTGTTATTATTATTATTGTTAAGTGACTTGGCTGGTTTGTACACAGTCAACCTGTTAACAAGCTTGAACATCTTCCTGTTGGCACAAGAGAATATTTCGGGCGCAGTGATACTCAGATTTCGTCGCGCGGTCCAGAACTCCTTATAGTGACGTATGGATCCCTGGATGCCGGTTTATCTATTACAAGATGGGATTCAGCCATTTATCTCAAGTTTGATGACGTTCGTAGCGTTTTCTTCTCTGATAAAGTCATCATCTACTCTCCATTCACTCTCTTCATCCCTCATCGTTCGCCTGCGCAGCAGGCGACACAAACTTCGTGCGAATGATGCGTTCCTGGGTTTTTTTTAAGGTTGTAATTTGGGTTGCACACATTTTCCACTATCCCCACAGGTGCACGCATATTATAGCAATACGTAAAGTTCCGACTCAGGGTCCGTTCCCCAAACTTGGTGTGTGTAACCTACGTGTGTGCTAACTAATGCTAATGTTCTACATGACAGAGAGACCTTTTAATGCCAGGTACACAGTGCCTTTGCACATCGGGTCCACTCATGTGCATGATATCAGTATGCACGTATATTTACGACTGAGTTTAGAAACGGTCCTCTGGTCTCTTTTATTATATTTTGTGCATAAAGAACGTATCTTTAGCCTGGTTTCGTCATCTGACATTAATACCCAAGGAACTTAGCTATCGATTCTTACACATCAGTAAGAGGCTTCTTTCTTTCTTTGTGCTGGTCATGGTGTAATGTAACATTTGGTACGTGATCAGTTCCTTTGATTTTAAGCGTTTTGCGGCAGGAGAGTCGGCGAATGAATTGATTTGCTTTCCACATCTTTTTGATGACCCAGGACTCACAATCCCATATAGAAGATGGGACATTGTTGTGTTGAACAGCCTCACTTTTGGTGTTTAGGGTATGGATGGGTTTCCCTATAACTGCTCCAGCTTCCAGAAGGCTCATCCAGCCAGTGCTTTGCGCTTTTTAATACTTGCACTAGTATGCAACCATAGGCCCAGACCAATATATCTGATCGTCCACATAGATTGGACTGGTTGTAGACTTGGATGTAGGAGTAGTGTCATTATTCTTTCTTGGGTACACTGATTACGAGACCAATGCCTTTTGTTGCTGAAGCTGTCCTGCTTAACTGAGTTTGGGCCCGCGAGGGGTAGACTCTACTAGTCAATTTCATTAGCAAAATTTAGAATCGTTAAGTAGTTTGGCGGGTACCACCTATCGTTTCATTTGATACATGTTGTTGCACATCAAAGGCTCTGAAATGTCTCCGATCACCATCACTGCATCTTCGTGAGTTGCCTGAACAGTGCTTTGAAAAATGGCTCTAGACCACTGCTTTAGGATGTCCTGGTGACGTAATATGGAGACATGTATTCCAAGGCTTTCTTGAAGTCGATGAAAGTTGACCAGTACTTGAATCCCTTCATATCCGTCAAAGGATTGTGTCTGCTGCGCACAACTACGAAAGGAAACGGCCTGGTTGCTCCTAAGTATGTTGTATAATACCTCAATGCAAAATTTGGAGACAACAAAATCAGCTGTTTTTCTCCTACCGGAAGTGCCTCAGCAGGTATTGTATAAGCAAGACCAGCAGCGTTATTTGTTTCATGTCTCTGTAGCGTCTGCTGTCTCCTCTCGTGAATGGTGGATCAGTGGGGATGGCAGGTCCTCCACAGCAGATTGTGGTTAAAGTCTGAGTCCCCCCCCCCCCCCCCACACTCCTTTCAACCGTATTCCCCGCTCGTCATGCCACTTCTGGGACCCAGTGCTATGCAAATTATGCACCGATCGCGCATGATTGAGCCAGTCAACATTGGCGATTGTTGTCAAGGAGTATGGCAAGCCACATCAGTCATAAATGCGAGTTTTTCGACGCCGTATGTCGAGTTTGCGACCCCGTGTGTCGAGTTTTGTATGTGGTTGAGTTTTGCGACGCCGTGTCTCGAGTTTTTTTGCTACGCCGTATGTCGAGTTTTTGCGACCCCGTGTGTCGAGTTTGGGACGATATGTGGGCCGAATTTTTGGACGGTATGTGGCCGAGTTTTCCGGTATTGGCTCGAGTTTTGGACGTATATGGCCCAGATTTGGTACGGGATTGGCCGGTTTTTCCGTATATGGCCGCGTTTTTTTACGGTATGTTGCCGAGTTGCCGGTATGTGCCCCCGATGTTTTTGGACGGTATGTGGCCAAGTTTTCCGGTACTATGGCCGAGTTTTGGACGGTCTGTGGCCGATTTTGTGTTTTTAGAGCTTATTTCCACATTGAATTATTTGTCATTATTGAGGATTTTGATGATCTAATATTTTGATTTTTTTTAATATGATTTTGAGACAATAAAATCAACTTTGTATTACAACTTAAAATGGGAGCTACACAGATTTATCAACTTTGTAATAAAACTTAAGAATGGGAGCTACCCAGATTTATCTCGCAAGTACCAATATTATATACTTTCATGTTCTGAAATCAGCCATACTTTTTATTAGAAAACACGGGTGGCAGGATTATGTGGTGTTTTGCTCCTTTTAGTGTTGTGCGCCCTTACCGAACATGGGCTACGGCGCAATTTATCCACTATTATTTATGCACGATGGTCAAATTTTATCTGGTTTGTCACGATTTTCTTTCTACAGCGTCTACCTGGGAGGCCAACGAAGTTAGAGATTTATTTGCTTCTCTTACTATTACTCCAATGCATTTCATGGGTGAAAAGTAAAAGAAAAAATGTAAGATAATAAATGAAGGAAGAAATGAGCCCGAAGAGTAAGTTGAAAAAAAGGACGAAGTAGAGGGAGGGAAAGTGGAGAAAAAGAAAAAGAAAACAAAAAAATGGAGAATATAAAACATAAACATAATATATGATAAGGAAAATAAGAAGTGTGCTATCCAGGGGAAGCTCTATTTCATAAAAGTCATGTACTTAACCCTCGTCTTCCTAAGGGGGGGGGGTGTTACCACCACCCCCTAACGGATTTTTTACGAGCCCCCAAACGAAAGTAAGCGACATATAGCACCCGTGTAATTTCAATTACATCTTTTGCCGTCATTTTGGCGAAAAAATTTTTGGGTGTCCCCTAACACCCTAAGGTAGGGTTAGCCCTCAAAGTCCGGAGGTAGGGGTGGTTTGTCCCCTCGGAAATGTTTAGTCCCATTTGACAAAGATCTCATGTTATGGTGTTGAACTTGCAGGCAATGTTTAAATCATCATTCCCTTTTTATAAGTAAAAAACCCGGTTAAATTCCGTTTTGGAACTTTTTAGCGAAAAAAAATCATTTTCCCAATGTTGGCTATATTTCGCTGGAAATCCGTATTTTTAGGTCCGCGATGCGTAAAAACGTCGTTGTGACGTCATACCTATACCGATTGTCATGATTTTGGTATCAATGGATAAAGGAGACCCTACCCTATACCATAGATACCAAAAATCCACTTGGGCGTCTCAATTCCAAGTTTCCGAGGGGGGTGGTAACCCCCCCCCTTAGGTAAGACGAAAAATACCTTAGGAAGACGAGGGTTTTAAAGTTACTGGCTTTCACCATTTTAACATCGTACTAATCTTATCTATCAAAAATCTATTTTCTTGAGTCTTTTATTACTAAGGGTTAGAAGGGTAAACAAAAAGGAAAAGAGGTACCGAAATATTCTTAAAATGGAAGGAATAGGAATAACTATAGAGAACTGCCATCAGTGTACCGCAAAAAAGCTGGTTTAAAAAACTCCGTGTCTAAACCGACATGTTACCCCTTTGCAATTTTTCCATTGATACATTGTCATCATACATTTAGATTTGACCATGTTAGGGGGTTGAAGACTAATATGTGGGCCAAGAATATGAATTATCTATTTTTCTTCTATTAACGTTATTACTGTCCAAAATTCTAATTGTTGCATTTTGTTAAGAAAACAATAGAAATAAAAGAAAAATAGATTTTTTTTCCTCGAAAGACCTTACATCAAACTTTATTTGTAAAAAAATGTCTTAATGTCATTAACGTAATGGGTGCATACCTGTAAATAAATAACTTATTATAAAAAAAAAAAAAAAAAAAAATACAAAAAAAAAAACAAAAAAAAAACAATCAAAAAACAACAAAGTCCATAATTCAACAATAAAATCAACATAAGATCATCACATAATAATATTTATGACAACTAATTCAATGGGAAACACAAAACTCTAAACACAAAACCGGCCACCTACCGTCCAAAACTCGGCCACATACCGGAAAACTCGGCCACCTACCCCAAAACTCGGCCACATATCGTCCAAACTCGCCACATACCGGAAAACTCGGCCACATACCGTCCCAAACTCGGCCACACGGCGTCGCAAAACTTGACCACATACAAAACTCGACACACGGGGTCGCAAACCTCTACATACGGCGTCGCAAAACTCGATACACGGCGTCGCAAAACTCGACCACATACAAAACCGACACACGGGGTCGCAAAACTCGACATACTGCGTCGCAACCCTCGAAACACGGCGTCCGCAAAACTCGACCACATACAAAACTCGACACACGGTCGCAAAACTCGACACGGCGTCGCAAAACTCGCATTTATGGCTGCTGTGGCTTGCCATAAAGGAGCACTGGCACCGAATCACCGACCAGTGCGTTGTACGCTAGCGGAACGCACCACACGCTTAAAATACTTATTTGTAAAGGACTGTGCTTCTACTCTAGGTTAGTGGTGGGTTGCTATCAATTGTTTAACATAAGCTGCAATAGTCTCTCCATTCAGCCAGTAATTCTGCATCACTGCTAGGGACTGTGGTATCTCTCTCTTGACTTTGATGCCTTGTCTTAAGTTGTCTCCTATCTTCCCAAGAGTTTTCCACGTGGTGGTGTAGTCCAGCCTCCATCAGCTAACTTGATTATATTTGTTTGTCAAGTACTGCATTATCGTCCTTTTTGTTATTCATAATCAAGAAATTAAGCTCCATCCACGTTTTAGACTGGCGAGATTTTGATATAGATAACTTTTTTGCCACCTCTCTTTCTCCTTTCAACTTCATAGTTCCGCTGATACCCAGCCTTGCATCCCATGTGCTTCTGCATCTGCGTATACATATTCAGCCACTTCCTTCACAATAGTTTCAAAAGTGTTTTAACTTTCTGAAATAGATGAGATATCATCATTTGAAGGGTTTCACAACGGTTGGAAAGGTCAAGTTTCGGAACTTATCTTTCATAACAAGATCATGTAGCTTTTCCAGTTTAACTCTGGTATTCTACAGCTGATGGCACCAAATGCTGCCAATAGATGGTCAGAGTCTAGTTCCACATACGATGGTCAGAGTCTCCTTCCACATAGCTGTATGCACTGCAATTACGCAAAGAGGTTAACCCACTTGTCTGTTAAATCATCAAGACGTTGGTCCAGCTGATATGTTTTTTCCAGTAGGATGAAGCCCCTCCAGAGACGACTTCTAGGAATCTCCTTTGGCGGGACGTAGGCTGATTTCCCACACACATTGGTGGTATCATGATAGGATTTGCGTCCAATGCTGCTGGCTAGAATAAATGCTGCCAAGTCAACTCAAGTCACCTAGTACTAGTGTACTAATATCTGCGTTTGAAGATAACGAGGATAACTGAGGATTTCCATAAACGTGCAGACAAAAAGCCTCTGTTGTAGACGACTTGCAACCCTCTGTAGGGAATTTGTATATACCTGGTGTCTCACAAATAGAATCCTCAAAGCGCGCCTCCGTTTCACGAGAGAAAAAAGTAAATCCATACAAATTGATACACATCTGAACAGTGCATTTCATTAGGTTTTCCGACACCGAAAAAATATGTGTCTTTTCAAAAAGACACATATTGACCGAGTTTGACCGATTGAAAATTTGTACCACTTTTTCATGTTATCCACGGTTTGTTACTCTTTTCTTTGTCTTCAGACCTACACATTCTCCAAGCACATCTTTGGTTGATGGTTTCGTTTGTTCTTGCGACAAGGTCCGTTTTCTGATCGTGTAAAGGTTAGTTTTCAATTGAGAGAAATTCTAAGCTCTACCTATTTGTCTTTACTGCCCGACTCTGCCATCCACTCTCCTTTCACTTGGCTGTCCTCGAAGGCGGATGCATGTTTGCGCTCTGTTTTCTATTTCAATAATCGACTTGCAAACCATTCTTGTCCGTCGATGCTTTTATGAGATCCCCAGGTTTGATTCCGCTAGACTTCGTCCTAAGGGGGACATTAAAAAGAGTGAAATGTATGCAGAGCTACCACCAGCAAACTTGACAGAACTTCGCAACAGAATAACCGCTGCCTCCGACGGACCGACAAGAATGGTTCGCAAGCCTGCATCCGTCTAACAGGCAGCCAAGTGGAGGGCAGAGCAGCGCAGTCAAGAAGAATTGATCTTAGAATTTATAACAATTGAGACTAACCTTTCAATATCAGAACTGACATTTGTCGCAAGAGCAAAAGAAACCATAAACAAAAGAACGTGCTTGTCCCAATAAAAACGCAACACTTTGTGCCAGCCGCCATAAATTTTTGAACAAAAGCATGTGACTAAAGACCCCCCAAAAAAGTAACGCAACATGTCTAAATACCCCCATAGGTTACAAATAATTGGTCTTTGCACGAAAACATAAAAGTATATCAATAGTCGTTTTCTTCCGTAAATTTTGATACCCTCTTTCTTGCCCCATTGCGATCAATATTCCAACACAATACCTAAACATTAAAATGTGTTTCTTGGGTGTTTCATCAGGTTGAAAAGTTGTACAGGGGTAAACATAAAGAAAGTTGGTTAAATTTTTTCAAATTTATACCCGTCTGTTCGGCTGATCATAAGGTTTCTAAAAATGGTAATAATTTGCCATATTTACGACCCTATTGTTTTAGTACAATAGTCCCTCCAGAAAGTTCAAGGTCATTATTATATAATGGTCAATTTTGTTGCAACTGGTTTTTAAATCGTTCATTGGGTCATTCGAATAAGAAAATGTAATATAGATTCTGTGTTTTCATCACATTTCAAAGTGAGACTTTTAGAGAATTACTAGTGGTCTCCCATAGACCCCTGTGGACGCACGGCATATTTGCCCGCCTAAATTATGAAACGTCATTGACAACGCGACCTTTAATATTTTCGGCTTCTAAACAGTAAGACGAACATTTGATACCATTTTTAAACAACCGATGAATCTGAACTTTTACCCCAGTGTGACCTTGACCCTATTTTACCCTGTAACTCTTGTACTATACCCTCAGGTATGGCAAACTATACCTTTCTGTAATCCTTAAAGGTCTGAACATGATGGTATACTTTAAACCTTTTGCCCCGGTTATAATTTGCCCCCCTGTATCAACCAGTGTAAACCTTGCCCCCCCCCCCCCCCTAAGTAATTCATTTCAAGAGAATTTTGAAAAATGACAACCCATGTTTTTGGAATCCCTCATACAATTTTGAGTTTAGAAAAACCTTGGTGCAAGATTGTATATGAATTTTCAACAAATATACAGTTTTACCTGTACTATGTGGTGTCACTTAATGCATGGTTGTGTATTGTAACCTTGTAATAATGTCCTTCAATTGCCACTTTGAAATGTGACACATTTTCGTAAAATGACAACTTGTGTTGGCTATATTGATCACAATGGATCAGAAAGGTGTTAAAATTGGGGCAGAACATTGATAATAAAAGTTTTCTGTTTTTGTGCATAGAACCAATTTGTTTGTAAAAAACTTATGGGGGGTATTTAGAAACGCTGCGTTACTTTTTTGGGGGTCTTTATTTGTTTATTGTTTTAGGATGGAAGGGACTGTGTCACGTACAAATTCATCATCTTTCACCAAAGGATGAAGTACTCAAATTATCATTAATTATACATAATCAGTGGCGTAAAGTAACCCAGAGGGGGCAGGGGGGCAAACTGCCCCCCCCCCCGTGGGAATCTTGCCCACCCTCTTGCCCGCCCCTGAAAAATTAGTGATTTTTTCTGCACATGTTGTCTATTTACCAAGCCAACACATACCTATACATTATACTATACCTAAGAACTTTAATCTATGCGAATGTGCTTGTTTTTTGAATCATAAGTTACGGGAACGCATGTAGATCATAACAATGTCCTATTTCTCTTAACGCATTCACGAGGGAAACGGTACAGTGTGTTTGCCAAAAACCCCCCCCCCCCCCCCGCTCCTCGAATTTCGATCCGATGGGTGAAAGAATTTAGGTCTATACCCCGCGAGCGTAGGCGAGCCGGAAAATTTGGCTCCCATGATGCTTGCCCCCCTTGAAAATGTGGTGTGCCCCCTCTGCTGCCCCCCCCTGAAAAAAGGTGGTTACACCACTGTACATAATGCAAATATTTGCATGCCCGTGAATCTCTCTGGCGGGTCCCTTTTAAAACCAAATATACCGATTTTTTTACAAATACAAACTCACACACACACCCACAAAAAAACAAAGACCAACAGGCAACCGACAAACAAACAACAAACAAAAATGGTTTTCACAAATTAAACATTAAGGAGAACAAACTACTACTACTACACTTATTACTACATGTTCACATGTTGCTAACCACTGGACAATACAAGGTGTTTGTGATCATCTTCTTAATTCCACTTATGAGTGTCCTAAAATGCATGTTGATTACCTGTTTTTACCAAGGGAACACATTCATGGGTGTTAATATGTTGCAGTACCAGTACCCGGTGGCTAGGCAATTTCCTGCGCCACGCAAACCAAGGACTTAAGCGATAAAGAATTGGTAGTACTACTGGACCTTCCCTTCGGCCACTTGTTGTCCGCAGACCCCCGATATCGGGTTGCAGTTTCATTGAAAACAGCCTAGAGGCGAGACGGTTAGTCTGAAATCAAGGGCAGGTTCAGGCCAGAATTGCTATGTCTTGCTAGCTTCAGCAATGGTTCAAATCACTCTGCTAAAACAATGAAAATCGCTGAGCATTATATTAATCTTGGGCAGATGAATATCATTGCCAATTGTGAGACCCCTATCATTCATTTTGTGTACTGACTTGGCGTAATACTAATCGATCCCAATACCTTCCAAGAAACGGGAGAAGAGAAACTGCGACCATCATGCCTCTGCACAAAAACTTGTTGGACTGGTCATACACTAGAGCATTAAGCCACATGTGTGGTCACTGGCTTACAAACAAAACCATTCAAAGGCATTTGAGAGGTTTATAAAGACTGTACAATTATGCTCTTCTCTTGGAGACTCCTTTCTTCGATGATTCTTCTTAGTACAAGAATCAGTGGAAGGGGGAGATCTATTACTAAGGAATCCATTGGTTACTTCAAAAGAATGGTCAAAAGATCGCCTTTGAGTTTCACATCACTCCAATTTGGTATTTTATAATAACTAGCGGAGGCCCGCGCTTTGCGCGGCCCGTAGTTGAGTGAACGGAGCGATCACTGAAAACTGAAGCGATCACTGAAGGTTGGACAACCTATGCAATGGGCGAGAACTGCACCAAAACACGTATCCCGGAACTTTAAGGACTCCCCGAAGTCGCAAATTTTGTATTTTACACTTTTATCCCTCTAATTCCCGTACCTTATCACATATCCTATAGCCTCGCGATTGCTAGGAAACGTCAACTGAATATTTAATCCGTATAACTTAACTTTCGATATTTTTATTTTTTCTCGTATTTCTTAAATAAATAAAACTTCAATTTAACCCGTATAGTTTTGCCGTTGTATTGTTTTTTATCAAATAGCGCCTACTCCCCGTGGGGCAAGCTGAAGTTCCCGTTTTCCACATATTTTTTCTCATAACTCCTCAACTCCATATAAAGTTCTCGCTGATCATCCCCCCCCCCCCCGCACACATCCGTGGTCGTATTTTTTTATTCATCGTAGTTTGCAGCATATCCTGTAGCTTTATAGCCTATTAGTTCCTATTTCTAAATATTACCACGTCAATATTTCATCCCTTATTTTCCGTATATTTTTTTTTCTTTCAAAACCCTGTGGCGTGGGGTACACGTATATAGTATCCATACATCCGACAATCAAAGCGGAAATAACATTTCTTTTCTTTCCCCACAAAATCGTTTGCCACTATACGATCCTGCCAAGAAATTTTATTTTTTTTCTGTCACGCCGTCCCGTCGTCGTGTCCCCAAGTTGTCGTGTACTTACTAGGCCATCGCGTCTGTTCCTTTGCGCGTCCGAGCCCCAGATATTTCGCTCTGGATAACCGCGTAGCCCACGGTTGAAAGTTCGAAGGGGAGAGTCTATGGTTCCCTCTTCAGGGACAGCTTCTGGCCGTGCGTCTTAAGATCCCAAGTGAAGAGGTAAGGTCAGGCGCCGCGATTGCCTTTTTGGGCGCCAAAATCCGCTCGCTTGGTTGCAGGGGGAAACTATCGCGGAGCGAGTTCAGACGTTGCGGCGCTGGGGGAGGTATCGGTTCGCGTAACGCGTGCATGAGGGGGGTAGTAGAAAATGGGAATGTCGACGACAAAAGGGTCTTGGGGTTGTGTAGAGTACTGGGGCAGCAGCAGTCCTTGGGGGGTGGGGCAGCACACATGGTAGGGGAGGGCGCCCTCGGAGGCGGCTCTCTCATGAGTCCCGTGATCTGGCTTTGACACATGGCCCTCGAGTCCCCGTGATGATTAGAGGAGGGTTGTCGCCCGGGGAAAGCGGCGTGGCTCATGGTGGCAACGCCCCCCCGTTCTCCCGATGGGGGCTGGCCTTAGACGTCCCTAGGTAACACCCGAGGACCGCACGCCCTGGAGGGCGACGCTTAGTAACGCGTACAAACAAATGGTTGTCCACGCGTAACCCCCCGTCGCAACGCACCACGCATACGCGCCTCTTAGTACGCGTACACACAAATGATAATTTATCATGGCAACCGAGCACATTTTCCGGTGACTTTTCAGTCATTTCTGAACGGATTTCGTCCAAATATTTGCGCTAAGCTCCGGTAGCTCAACGCATCTCCCACGCGACTTTGCGCATATGGAAAAAATCGAACGACGGAGCCTTTTGCGAACATACACACATACATACATACATACAACATTAGCCAATTATAGTGGATTGTGGGCCGTGCCACACCTCTCATAGTGATAATCAGGGCGCCCAAGTGACCTTGTGATGCGCATTGAATGTATCGCTTGGCCGTGTATAGGGAATGCAATAATCGGTTTGAAAATACAACAAAACTGAACCTCATGTTTTAGTGGCTGAATCGGGGCCCTCCCAATTTAAAAGAAGAACACTTAGAATGTGCTGTTCACTTTTATTAAAGAAACAGGTTAAAAGCGTTTTAAGTGTAACATATCTAGGAGACGCCAGTAGTTTTGCCAGCTTTTTGTTGACCCTTTAGCATGCGTCATAGACCAGGATCATTTTGACATATGGATAATGGACAAATGACTGAAGTCGTTGAATGGGTCCTTACAGGCTAAAAGAGCAGAGTGAACACAGAGAACCCCACCCATATCAATGGAGCCTGCTAAGGTCGTCCGAAATGGTCCAAAAGAAGAGGTTTTTGGGAGGGCTAAACCATAAGACATTTTTTCCAAGCAAGAATATATATATTTCTTACATTTCTCTGAATATTCCCGTGAATCGCTAGATCGACTATTGGGAAAAACTAACGTTGACTTCAATTTAAATGTAACAAATTGTCCCAAAGGAATTCTTTGGGTGCTGGGTGTTTCTTTTCTGCAAAACATGAAAACGAATTTGGATTCTTTGAACTGTTTGGTATATAAAAAAAACATGTGCGCTTGAACCGGATTCGAACCGCAAACTGTGCTTACAAGAAAAAAAATGTGGAAAGATGACATCTATAGACCACACTGTTTTCACGAAAAAGAGTATATAACTATAATAGGCCAGTCAAAATGAATGAATGCTGGCCTTTACCACACTAATTTCAACGAATCAATTCCAACAGACTTCTTGAGAATACCTATAAAAACAACATATAGCAAAAGTCTAACTAAAATCAAGGATTGGAACTATATTTTTTAAGGGGATAAGTTTATACAGGGGGTTCAAATATGAAAAGCCTCCAGACGCGTCGAAAGTAGCAACATGTTCGTTACATCTCCAGGATTAAAAAGGATAGTTTGCCCTATCTGGCCCGGTTGTAGTTTAATAGTTATGAGTCAAATAGGGGTTCAAGGTCAACAATGTGGGTAAATTTTTCAGATAATCCGTGTCAAATTGTGTCTGTCCTAATGGTACAGACCCCGGAAAATATACTGGTTTGGCGCCTCCTATATATTCGTTGCATAATTGGACACCGCCAATGTGATTGGGGCTACAGGGTCTATGGGAGGTACTAGTCATAGCTCTGTAATTCTTCTATAGAAAGTTCAAACAAAGATCTATTTACATTTACTTGCTAGTGGGACAACTTTAACAGTTTACAACCATTCCGATCAAAATCGAACCTGAATTTTACCCCAGATGACCTTGAACTGTTAGGTGCCTATGTTACTAAAACCATAACGCGTAGATGGGCAAACGATAATTTTTTAAACCTTAAGAAGTATCCCAATAAATTGGTATAATCATTAAATCAGTTCGAACAATTCCTAATTTTTACCCCTGTACAAACGTTTCCACCTTATTTCTACATGTTCCACTAGGTTGAATTTTGGTAGACTATTAACACTTAAGTGACCAAGGGGGTGGGGGGTTTCCTAGTGACCCTCTCCAAATTTGTTTTCGCGCTTGGCCCTTTACGCCGTGGATTTTTGCGCCGAAATTTGTTGTAATTGTCTGACTTTTAAATGCGGCTCTTTTCATAACAAAAAAAATTAATGAGTTAAATGAGTTAATTAGTGAGGGTCCCATTGAACCCCCCCCCCCCTTGGGGCACTAACGGAAGTTTTTTTTTTTAAGGTTTAAATTAAAAATAAAGAACCAAAGCCATTTTTTTTGTGCTGATATATGTTCACCATATATATAATTAAACAATTAATAGGCAACATTAAAAATAATTAACCCTTTATGTTCTGCAAACAAAGAATTTCATTTCTTTGTGGACGTTGCTAAACCGTTACTGTACAAAGTCTAATGGAAAATGACATGTATTTTCCAACCCCTTAAAAATCCAACAGGATTCCTAAAACCTCAAGTTAATTTGTTTAAATATATTTAATTTTTTAGTTTTGTTAATTATTTTGAAATTCAACATAAAATAAAGTTTTCAAAATTGATGTACGCAAGGGTTCATTTGAATTTTCCGCTTTTTTGCCCATTTTTGTTGCGTGTTTTGAAAGCAATGTTTTGCCCCTACTTTGCATCCCAAATAACAAATTTCCTTTTTTATTGCTAATTGGGGTTTCTTATGACCCTTCCATGTGGTATAAATTTCTTGCGAAAATTCCCTCGGGAAAGTGTTTCCTTAGGGGATCCCATGGACCCCCCCCCCCCCCCCCCCGGGCACCAACGGGAGGGAAAACCCCTTGGTCACTTAAGTGTTTAATATTTATTTTTGGACTATTTCACAGTTATATTAACACCAAATTTGTTTCTGTTGGCAATTTGTGCTGGGTCCAAATCATAAAATTCCTGGACAATAAACTCCTTAATGATTTAGAGTGGTTTTTTGAGCAGTGCCATAAAGATACAATACTTTTTTAACTATTTTAACCAAACATTTTTTGCAGGGTCTGGTTTTTGTGTTTTAATTATTGACACTAATGTGGCAATATTTACTGATTTCTACTTATGTCTTCCTTACGAATACTTAAAAGGTGGTTTGGCCCTTTCGTTGTCAATCTCGTCCTCCCCCGTTTTACTCTATCAATTGAGACTTTGGTATTAGAAGAAAGTTTTTTTTTTTTTTTTAATTTGGTGGTTTTTGACAGATTTTAAGAAGGCAATGAATGTTTCCTTTTTTTATGTTGCCGAACCATCTCCAAACGTGGTCGACTACATTAATTATAAGCAATTCGTTATGAAGTAAATCAACGTTATCTCTAATAATCTGACAAAATCACCGTCACGGCGTACCTCAACTGAAAAATTATGGATATATTTAAGATTATTATTAT
Source organism: Ophioderma brevispina (assembly GCA_023653785.1). NCBI lineage: Eukaryota > Metazoa > Echinodermata > Ophiuroidea > Amphilepidida > Ophiodermatidae > Ophioderma > Ophioderma brevispina. The sequence continues at coordinate 38,374 of JAMKCH010010991.1, forward strand.
GAAACTTGAAGTTTTTTCACCATTTAAATTCAGGTTACCGTTTAAAAATAAACGTTTTTGGGCCGGGCTCGTCGGGAAAATATTATGCTAACTACACTGTTAAAGGATTGCCATATTCTGAATAAGATTAGAAGTCTAGAGAAGAGAGACGTAATAATGCAACAGACTGACTTACTGCGCCCAACCGCCGCGTTTCTTCCTTGTCCAAATAATAACAGTGTTCAAGGTGTCCCTACAAAAATAAATAAAAGCCCCCGTGGCATTAACTATTTGATTTGAAAATTGCTTTTTTGACAAATTAAGCACCCTCGATTAACCGCACTTGTGTGCCTTTTGTCCAGAATTTGCTTCAGTAACGTGTCTTCGGCTCTAGTTTCCCTGTCATTAAGAATTAACTTTGACGATGGAGTTCCATGCTTTTCCGTCCAGATCACGTATCGCCTTTGTCATCCCTTGTTGAAGGGTTGTTTGCTGCACTCAAAACAGCAACCTTATGCATTCATTATCAGAATTTTGTTATAGGAATCCCCTCTATCTCTTAAGCAAAACTTTAGCAGGTTCGATGACACTCCTCTGTCATGGACACCCAGTCAATCTAACGAATCGTTGTTAATGCACCATTTGTAAACTGCATACGAGATTATAATTTTGTGCACTTTTCAGAGGAGAAAATTCCATCATGGCAGTAAAAATGAATAAATGCGTGCCGTATTTGATAAAAGCCTAATTAGGGGGGTGTGATAATTCGAAATTTTTTCTGGGGCCCCCTGAAAATATGTAGTTGGACCCTACTGAACACGAATATAACAATGAAATATAATTGGAGGGGCAACCCCCCTGGTACATACCCTCTGAAAGTTTTGATTAAGGTTCCGAATCGGAAGACTTGCGACAGTGTATTTTATAGGGAATATATTGATATTTAGAGACTAGATAATTAGCCTATCATATGTTAATTTTATGCATTTGTAAACTAATGTGTTCAAAAACCTTGTTTTCAGTAACTTTTCTACATTTAAAGATAGGTCCTACATAGCTTACGTGCCCAAAGTAAGCGTCAATATAAACTTCCCTTCAGTCTTCAATTCATGATCCCAAATTGGAGATTTGCTCTAAAGAAATAACACAGCTTCATTGAGCTCACTTATTGTCTTCTTTTGATATCACATTGACTAAAGTCGAACCTTAATGTTTTCAGCATAGGAGCTTCTTGTGATCATTCTGAAGCCTGAAAAGATCCCTTGTTTTGTAAGTGACAGTGTGTGATGTCCATGCATATGCACTTCAAGATAAAGCGTGCTCCTTGAACTGGTCCTCATCAAGGGTCCGCTTTGCAGCCATTTACTGTCACATCTTCAGCTGAAATGAAATGCCCACCCATGCATGGGCTTATATTGCCTATATTGACCAACAGAACATTCTTCAATGCCATTCATTCATAGTAACATGCACATACACCGTACCTTAACCTATGTGCACATACACTTGCCCCACTACGATTGAGTTTTTTTATGGCGGTCCATGTATCAATGGGCATTATCATCAGTTTTAGAGTGGGATGTCACTACTTAGGACACCCCTTCCCATTGTTGTTCAACGGAAAGGCTACAACATAAAATATCTGTCAGTCTTAGTTGGTTGAGGCATGCCGCCCAGCTATTGGAAAGTGTGTTGTAACTCTGGTCAGTTCTGAAAAGAACAACCTGCTGTAACTACACGATTTTTCAGGATCAATAATCCGAAATGATAACTAGCTTCAATGGCCCGATATTTCCCTAACTCCTTCGGAATCAAGGTAATTCCGACTTCGATTAAATGCTATTTTGACGTTTTTAATTACCTGCAAGTCATTTCGAAAGAAGATAACCTATAATTAGCACCAGGTCGTAGGCATTCTAGTCTACAATTTGAATTTTTCATACATAAAAGCAAGACTTATAATATGCCTATAAGTATGTATACACAGATAAAACCAATCATATGAGTAGGACTATGTTTTTTCCATCTCAAGTACCAATAGGAACTAGATAATAAAGAAGCTCATAAATTAACTCTGACATAGGGAACATTCAACTAGGTGTGAAAACACCTCAAGACCACTCCCTTTTATTCGATTCAGGTAAATAACCAATTAGTTTTTCATGTTAATAAATTGCCACATGTCAATGCTAGAAGTTCAATTAATTTGTTGTTAATTGGTTTATTGGTTAATATCAATTAATTTTGACTAATCAAGAAATAAATTATACCTAATCGCTGCTAACATGTTATACCAACCTACAAAATCAATTACAAATGGGTAAATTGCTAAATTGCTTCATATAGAGGCCATTTTCTAATACTTAACAATCCAATGTCGTCTGCTACATGAACCTGTCAATTCGAAAACTAACTTGTCATCACTATTTCAAGGGCCGTACAGGGGGGATTATTCAACTTTTTTTGAAAAAAATCTTTTATTCCGTTGATTTGTCTTGGGGATACCATATTTTGAGGGGGGCCCTCACAACATTAAACAAAAAGAAGTCAAAATTTGCAAAATAACACCCCCCTAGCCTAATGTTGGTTGTTACTAACTCCTCCAACACGCGATATGGCATAAAAACCCTATGTTGGTTCCGCAGAAGGTTGACATGACAAGAGGACGGTTTGGTAGCACAGTATTGGTAGTATTTATAATATGTTTTTTTTCCAATTAAACAACACTTCAAATATTATATCGTGATATTCTTGAAGCTCTGATAATTAGTAATTTTGATATTAACCAAACAAATTTCCTGCCAAATGACGTTAAAACAATTTGGGTTTAAGATTTCGTTTATGATGAAACTATTTACTACGGAAAATCTTATCCGCCTACTAAGTAGAAGGATATATCGCTAGTCAAACCCGCAATTGGACATTTCCATTATGTGGGAGTTGTTAGACCTTTCACATAACATGCTACAAGTAATAACGTTACCGCAATACATAAATCGCAGTATACGCAATAATTGATATTGTCGATACGGTATTGCGAATAGAAAGGTGATATAATTGGGGCGGTCTTTTGCTCTCTTTTCACCTAAAAGGCATGGTAATAAAGCATCGGCAACACTTCGTATCGGCGGTGCGTACATATTCATACATATGCCTGAGCGCTATCTGTTGGTTGAGTATGAGGTTTTAACTAATATACGGGACTGTCCTGGATATGTCCCACTGTGATAATACTCGTGCATTTTCCAATTTCGTGCTGATTCTATTTGAATCCCTGACGAAAGTATAATAGTGTGTGGTTCGAGTAGTTCGTACTTTCTGCAGGTACGACACGGTACATATAACATGATCATACTAGTTTCGCGATCAGCATTTTAGCGAACCAGCCGAAGTATAGAATAACTACTACTGGCCCATGTACGAAGAAAAGATAATTCGCGTGTGTATAACTCTACTAACTTTCACTCACGCACAGCTGTCTTCGACAATCCGCAATACCGTATTAATTTTGATCCCATGCCTACACACAAGGTGACTGGTAATTGAGTGGAAATGATTCAGTGGCCGTGCAGGGTTAATTGGATCAGTGAATATTTGTTTATTAACAACTAATTGTATATGGTTACTTTCACATCTGTGTCCATGATTTAATGATGGAGAACTGTTTAACATATGAGTGTGAGTTAAACAAATCTTCCATAACGGGCGTGTCGTGCGGGCAAGTAACTAAAAGGTAAGTGATATTTAATAAGGCACGATCATGAATTGACCAATAATAACGACAATATCATATATTATACATATATATATACTTAATAAATGGTGAGTTGCCACGAATATCGATGTGAATTTTTTGTTATCGCAAATGGTATAGCGAAGAATTGAAGATAGATAATATATATATATAATATATATATATATATATATATATATCTAATATATATATATAATATATATATATACTATATATATATATATAGTGGAACAATGGAGCAAAAGTTTAATTGCCAATTCCAAATTTAATGCCACTTTATAGCTAGGTTTTTTTCGACACCATAGAAACTATGTGGTCAAACAATATGTTTACAATGGTTCTGTCCTTACCTGAGCAATTCAACTTCATATTCAATCTTTCACGCTGATGATCTCAATGATCCTTGTGAGGGTGACAATTTAAAATTCGCGCGTGTGTATGCGTGTGTGTCGTGGGAGTACCATAATATCTCAAGAAACACGGTGTTTAATATATGTGCGATTTTATTAATAATTTATCACGTTTTCTGCACATATCCTAGCGATTTGCATCAGACTGATAGCAGCTACAAAGTATTAGAGACCGTGTTAGTAATTAGATATAATACACTCATGTATCCCAAGAACCTGCTGTTGTCAACCCCCGATCCTTGGGCTCTAACAAAAATTTACCGGTCAAGATGAAATACACTGTTACATACCATTGGGTCTATACATTCTGGACCCATTATACATCTTTTTTATGAGCACGCGCAATTTTAAGACAAGTGAAGTCTGCAGATTGATGTATAGTTGCAAAAAAATGCTCGCTATAATTAAGCTTATTATTTGTTTTAATGATCCGATCTATTTTTGTTTAAAATGGTAAAACACATACATACATCCATACACTGACATTTATAAAGCGCCTTTTACTCGAAAAAAAAAAAGGATAAAGCGCTGAGAAAGAGAAGATAAAAAAGAAAGCGGAAAAGAGAGGAGAAGGGTATAGCAGAAAAGAACAAAGAGAGGCAACCAATTTCTGCGTGGGAGAAGACAGATGAAGAACTCTGTCTTCTCATGGTTCAGTCATCACAGCTTGGTTGGTAGCCATCCAAGCACTCAGCTCCTTTACCAGCGGTCCCAAGCCTGAACACCATCCGCATCACTAATAGGTTTGGGATCAAAAAATTGGACATCATCTGCATAGATTGATACTGGATGGAAGATTAAAGGAAAAAGAGTACCAGACTTTTGCAACGGCACACATTGCATGCCCTTCACTTGATTATTTCCTGCAAACCTAAATAGCAAATTTCCAGCCAAATAGCGTCAACCAAATAGCTGCTAGTACCCCTCTTTTCATGACACCTTCGCTTTGTACTTGCCTATACTAAGCATCCATGTAAATCGCAAAAGCGGACCACGTGCAACCATTGCCGTGAATGACTCAACTGGCGCAAATACTAGTTTGTTCTTAGACAGTGATCTAATGGCGTTTCCCGAATCCTGGAGCTTCTTTGAATGCCGACTATAACTAGCAATGGCTGTAAGCATCTCATACTCCTACGTTTTTCTGATGTTGTTGGCCAATATCACTCTTTATCGATAACTATATGTTTTGGGTATTCAGTGCACCTTCTGCTTCTATTTGGCTTCCCATCAGGAGAGGTCCAGAAAAATCAGTTTTGAGACAGACTGGTCAGTTCACGCAAGCTGTGCACCAGGAAAACGTAACCGACGTTGTCTGATTATGTCGCCATGAGAATGTCACCCATATCACCATTGCAGTATTTGGAATATGGTCTCGGCCAGCTGCCTCCGTTTTAACCCCTGACTTACAGTTTTTCGGAGGCATTCACGAGTTCCTCTCCTTTGATACAATTGCGGTGTTGGAAATTTTGCCCTTAATTTTCCTTCATTGAGATTTTAAAGGTCACTATGGTCCTGGAAATAATGGAAAAACGGTTGGTTATAAATTGCGTTATTCTAACGGTTGCTATTACAAAGGCAACCAATGGTAACACATAGCCCTCCTGAGTCAAGATCAATTTACCGCCTAAACATAGTACGTATGTACTGTGGTTAGGGCCTTTATTACGCATTAAGGTTTAGTAAAAAGCTATCTTATATTTATACCGATAATTGAATCAGGCTTATATGGAAGCGTTTTCTCAACAATGGTTGAATTTTTTTTACGCATTAAACACCGGCAATCGTTTTACATGGCTTTCGTTCTTTTTAGCAAATCATTACGAGTGATCCAATCCATTCGAATTGAGAAAGTACTTTTTAAATATAAATTGTGTCCTTACCAAGATAAACTGTGGAATTAATACGTTTTTAATATGTTCCAATGATGCTGTTAGAAGTTGAAGGGTTTTTGCCAGTCTGATGTGTGATTTCCGTGTGTGTCGTTTCCTTTTTACTGTGGATAATTTTGCAATAAAAAAATATACGTTCAACTTTAATAGCCTAGCAATAGACAGTGTTTTTTAATTTTGAGTGATTATGCAATCAGTAAAAGAGGAACTTCCACGCAATATGTTATCCAATCACATTTTCTTTGTATAGAAATAAGGTTTTTAATTTTCATTGGAATATAATTTTTATTAATGACTAACGCTTTCCTCCTGCAGCTCATTGAGTGCAAAAATCGATAAATAGTAGTAGAGCTACAAATAACATTACATGACAATTTTTTTTGCTGTACTAGATTCATAGAAAGTAACCAGCCGTAAACGGTTGTTCCTTGTTTGGTAATGTTGCATTAACGTTTGTTTTCCTTTTTTTCCTTATTGGTTATTTCACAAGAAAGGTCTACTGTAAATATCAATCAACAAATATTTTATTTTTCACAACATCGTAAAATACGATTAAATATGAGTAAGTGGTGTATAAGGCGTCCCATAAAAAATCCTGAAACAAAGGGTTAATTTGGCGAAAATGTGTAATCTGTCTGACTCTAAATTATTTTAACTATCAAGTACAAACAGAAAGCTTTCAAATAGACACCTTATTAAAATCATGTTAATGCCGTCAGATCTCATTAAACAAATCATTAATATGCGTGAAAAGAGCATGTCAAACTAGTAGTAGGCGTTGATTCTGTACCTTTACCGCATTTACTTTGAACATACATATAGCCAGATAAAATCTAAACTCTTTAGGAATTTTGTTTTGTGTGATTGGACTTTTGGTAATTTGAAAGTTATCATGGTATGACAAGTGTTTTAGAAGCCCCCGATTCAACGATGAGTTATGTATGATGTATGTATGCGTTAAATCATTATGGAGAGAATAGGGGTCAATTTTAATGTAGCAAGAATTGTTGATTTTTCTAATTTTGTATTTGTTTTATTGATTTTAAACCAAGGTTGTTTTGTTTGAAAATTGGACATTCCGTTCCGATGTTTTTAATTGGAGTGTACCACAGCAATCAATACTATGATTGTTTCCCTTCTTTATTGTTTTTTTCAAGCACATAATTTACTTTTTTAATCCGTTGTGTTTTTCAATAGTGATATTAAGGAAAATCCAAAATATTAACTTTGGTTAATTATGTTATTATTCCCTGTCATTTTGTATTGGTTTTAAAACAACAAAGCAAGATTATAAACATACAAAATGAACATGAATTCATCAGAATAAAGTAGAAGATAAATACACAAATTTAGATACAATAAATAGATAGTACATACATATTCATAAAACCAGGATTACTCATGAAAGCCATACTTCAGGCTAATTTTCCAATGAGGTCCTTTAGGGAAAGCACAATTGTTTGTTTTTTACAAATTTATGAACATGCATAGAGCTCAAAAATAGCTTAAAAAATTGAAAATGTCTCCGCATTACGTTGGACAGCTTGAACCCATGTAACTTACCTGGGGTCCGTTCCCACACGTACTTACGACACTGGTAGCCTACCTTTATAATAAGTAATGCGTACTTCACTACAAAGTTCAATACTGCGTTCCTGAAACTCGTCCGAACTACCTAACAACTAAATTTCCGACTGAACTCCGCGTCGATACTAGTTGGTGGACTTAGTACACACTAATGCATTGCACGCAACGTTCCCCGCTCCCCAAACTGACACGTAATGCAGTTGTGAACTAAGTCCGACCAAAAGTTACTCACAAAACTACGTCTACTCGGGGGTTAACTTAACACACACGTAAGTTATTGAAGGCTGACTCAGAGTTTTCGAAATGTAATCTTTTGTATTAGTCTAATAGGCGAGGAGGAAAATAATGTTTTTCAGATTATGATAAAGCATAAAACTGGCACAAATGATCAAACAAAACATTCTAAAACCTTTTCAGGGGTGGAGCCAAAATTACCTCTCTATAGTATAGCACGGTTGCTAGGCAACACATTTTCCTTAGCAACCGGTAAATAGGATTACTATGGACCAATGTTATTCAATGACTAGAATGTTTTTTAGTAGCTACAACTTCAAATTTTCTATAACATTATTTTGAAGCACTGCCATCAACACAAGACCAAATTGCAGTTGCTAGCAAACATATTTTTTCATATCACCAGTAGAAAATTGCCTATTGACCACGATTTCTTATAACTGCATATACATTATTATAAAATATCTCTGATCATTTCACGCTGTACAATTATCAGCGCTAAGACCTCACAGTTCCATGTTTGTGCCACCATCTGAGCAACTCCCTCTTGCTTTGACTATTTGTTGATGGCGATAACAATGAGATGAATGAATGCCCTATTGACCATCTATTTAATCAAATCCCCCATATCCATGACTTTTTGTTTATTGAATGTATAGATGATGTGACCTAGAACTGTCACTTGTTGACATTCAGGACACCCACTGTTTTTACTGGCAGGCAAAATATTACCGTAGTTTCTGTGACAGAACCACATAACAGCTGGTTTCTAAAAATTACTTGCAGAATCTTCGCTGAATCTAATGGGTCACAAAATGCGCTGGTAGCAATAGCTTATTATGCTTGATAAGACAGTTAGTATTATTTAAAATTCAACCATATTTTTTACCAGCAAAATTTCCACCATGCAAAGTAATAGGTGCTTTTTGCCTGCCATGTTTTCTCTTACACCAACAGGGGCGCCATAAACATAAACAAATGTCAAACTCATCTAAGTTTATTTATTTGTATAGTTTCTATTTGGTGAGGAAGATGGATAATGGCAACTAACCTATCTACCCCTAGCCTGCATACTTCACCAAATAACCTCCCCACCACGAACTACTAAACCCTATTACCCCTGCATGTTTCAAAATGTCACCATTCACATTCACCTACCCAGGCGACTGGTCTAAATGTGTCCCTTGGCAGCTAGACACCAAAGAACATTTGACACATCCCACTGATAGTAGTAAATCCAAAGTTTTAGATCTAGTTTTGTCCCCATTGGCATAGACAAAGGGGGCCAGGGGGCTGTGGCTCCCAAATGTTTGATTTTGTCGGTTGAGATGAGCCCGCGTCAGTTCACTTGAAAAATTCAGGTTGTGGCGCTTGCAGGCCAGATTGCCGGTAAAGTATAGGTTCAAAGTTCAATGGTCAGCGTGCGACAACTTCCCGACAAGTAATCGTGCAAGATTAGCCCTCAGAAGACATTTAAAGCATATTAAAGCATATAAAACCCAAACTTTTCCGGTGGCTTTGCTCCCTGGACCCCAACCAGGGCCATAACACCGACCCCTGGACCCACCCGTTTTCTGTCGGTTCAGATGCGACACTGCCCCCGCCCCCAATATCAAGATCCTAGCTACGCCCCTGTTTGTCCCCGTGAACGAGGGTGGTCGTATTTACCTCACACTAGCAGCAATCGCGCTTACTCCCTCCACTTTACCCGATTTCGCGCATCCTGCATCCTCAACCCAACCCTCCTACTCTCCTCCACTTGCTTCTTCCACTTCTTCTTTGGTCGTCCCCTCCTCCTCGAACTCATCCATCCATCCATCCATCCATCCATCCATTCATTCATTGTTTATTAAAGTCTGACTCAGAGATTTCAAAATATTATTTTTTTGTGTAATAATGAAAAATAGTCAACTAGAACTAAAGATAGTAACCTAAAATGCACAATTCCGAAATTTTGAGATGAATCGGATTTTTCGTTTTGATGCAGTAAACATTTCTGTGTAGTCTTACGTCCCATAGGATACTGTGTATAACAAAAATTCCGGATCCTGAATTTTATAACAAAGTTGTGATTTTCTATATGAAGGAATTCGATTTAAGCTTAGTAATTTCACACAGTGATTAGTATATGGACAAGCATTACGTACATGCAAAAAAACCCGATTTTTTGGGAAATTGAGGGCGCCCTCCTCAGGAAATCTCTGAGTCAGCCTTTAAACAATTCATTTGTAGCCCTAAGGCTAAATTACAGCAAAGATACAGATTAAAAAGCTATATAAACAACCTTAAAACAACGATATAAACATACAAATATCAGCGAACATAGCTACCATGAAAATTTAAATTAAGGTTATAAAAAAGAATTATTAACTTTATTGCACGCCGTAGAATCCACCAAATTTGATTGCACAATAACTCACCAGTATCTTGCATGCACTCTCAAACACAATTTTGAAATTCATCCACTGAAACTCGCTCACTCACTCCCTCATTCACTCACTCACAACACATACTTATTTTCTCACATCCCCACAAACTCAATAAAATTCATTCACAGAAACGCTCATATTATAATTCATAACATATAACATATCCAACCTCACTACAAATAACATGGATATAATAAAGCTATAAGTGATTTGGTTCGCTTTAAAACACAACAATTTGGGGGGGGGGCACCGCCAAACAGGTTTAAGACTTTTATTTAAAAAGTCAAGTTATTCAAAGATCACCAAATAGGGTCTACCAATTTTTTATAACGATTTTGTTCTGGCAATTATCTTCAATACTTGTACTATTCCTAGTGAATATTGCACCTTGTCTTTAACTTGTTTTGGTAACCAATCTCTAAGCAATCGTTGATTATCTCCTATCCCTCAACTTCACAACACCACAACATCGCTCTCGCCTTCTCAAAATCCCCACATCTCACTCTCATAGAGCATCACTGACCCTCACACAACCTCTTATACACATTCCTTGCACCTCCAAAGGAAATCTTTTTCCGTGTTGCAACCCCCAATTCCCTAGACTATCAACCCCCCAAACCTTACCAGCTGCCACAGCTGCCTCACATCCACCATTCCATTTACATTTAACCCTATCCCTCCGGTACGAGAACTCCTTCACTGATTCCACCTCATCACAACAACAACATTTTCACCTGTTCCACCATCCCCTTTTCTCAATCTTATGCCACCAAAATTTCTATCTATCCATCCTTTGGGTCACTCTCTCTCTTCATCTTGTACATACCCATGATAAATTTCGAATCACACTGATTTTCCTTTACCTCTATTACTGCATATACCACATTGGTCTATACCTTACTCACTGACGTACCCTTCCACTCCACTCACCCATCAATTTGTCTTCTCAAGATTAACCTTCAGACCCCTACTCCCAAAAGCCTTCTTCCATTCTAAAACATTCCTTCAGTCCCTCCATTGTCACACTCTTCAAACCAATCATCAGCATATAACAAAATCTCGCTCATGCAACCATCTCTTGGCACTCTCCATATGGCCATAACAACATTACAATTGCAATATCACGGCGACAGTACAGAACCTCCGCACCCCCACCTTCGCCTCAAACTCCCCAGACAACTCAGACCCCAATCGATCTCTTGTCTTCGCTCCTTCATACAAACTCATACATCACCGCTCTAACCGTTGCCTCTGGTATACCTCTCTCTCTTGCCCTGCACCACTCCATCACTTTCCCCAGGACATCCAAATTCCTTCTCCAAATCCGCGTAATAAACATTCTGAAAAAATCGTCCTTCAATTTAATTAACTCCGCTGTATACCAATACCATAGCTATTGCACGCTTGGAACATGGATGGAATTGAGTCACATTTAATGACCAAAGTCAAGGTGGATAAATACCATGCTACTTATACAGTTTGGTAGAAGTATACTAGAGCGGAAGCGCAAATTCACTAAAGAAGCAACAAACTTTAAGCGGATTTTCACAGCAGCAATCTCGGAAGAAGCTGTACCCTCCATACCTGTAGACACAGCAAAATGCCTGTGTGTTTTTTTTTGGCTAATTAGTGAATCAAAGCTTTTTTTTGGGGGGGCTCTTTGAAAACATCAAATGAAAAAATGACAAACATCAGAAAATAAAGAACGCAATGGTGAGAATTTCCCCAAACTATGCAGGAACTATTATATACCTTGTCCATACATGAACTCTATTATAATTATGATAAATGACTACAAATACCCGTGCTCATACCTTTTGCTTTACTTTGCATATATGGACGTATTTTAAGATGTAATTTTTCCACTTTACCTAGTAAAATAAACTGTCTGTCAACTCAACAAACAAAACGATTTAATCTTCTCCCCCTTTTTTTTTTAAAATTATTTAAACTCGTTAATTGTTTTCCATGCACTATTCCCATACAGACTGGTGGCCTTAAAATATAGTTCAAAACCTTACATTTTGCCAGAGTTTTTATCGTTGGCTTTGCTTTTTTTAGCACACAACCAGTGAATAACTTCTTTTTTATATGATAGACATGGGCGTCCGAGTAATAATGCCTGTTTTTAGTGTCACTAACCTTATAATACATTCTTTACTTCTATTTGCGAAAAGGACCAATAGCGAAGCACTGTCCACCCCGCTAGCACACATTACAACCCCAAATACTCCCATCCGTTTCATCGATAGGCTTGGCGTAAATAGCTAAGAACTTCGTAACTCTTGATGCGTACCACGAGTTGAGAACCATCTCAGCAGGTGCTTGGGGGAACAGACGTAAGTCACAACTATAGAAATCTTAGCTTTTCGAGCAGGATTTTGCGACACAACTTACGCGCACAACTTTGGGGACAACCCAAGCAACAGTAAAAAAGACCTATGAGTAAACAATTTGGGGGGGGGGGGCAAAACGGTGTAAAATTTATAACCCAATTTTTGTGACATAGTCGATAAAAATACCTTCGTCTGAACGATTTTCATTTAATATGCTCCATGTTGATATAACAACCCCCTGTGCCAGAATGTTAACTCTCTTAACCTGGCCATTCAAATATCACCTAACATGACCCCTGGTTTCCCCCATTTAACCCAGAACAAAAACTTTGTTCACAACAACTAATGATAAGTGTATCTTAATTGTATCATTGTTTCCAACATCATAGAGGTCGTTTCTAAAATATCCTATCATTGGAATTTAATCAGTTTGGCCATGCACCAGAAGATCATTTCAAACACTTACTATGATCACAATAATTCCTGTACATTGTTTTAAATGGTCTCTTCCACTTTATAGATATTAGCAAAATTTACAGTTCAAAACAATTTACACTGTTTTCTTTATTTATTGAAAGCCCAAGTGATTCTTGCGATACCTGTCCTCTGTGATCCACAAAGACTCCCACCTGTATCGAATTCAAACCTCTCATAAGGTATCTGTGATTTCACAAATCGGACCAGCTTGGAATTCATAACCCTTCTTCAATGTACTCTGTCTCTGGACAGAGGTGTCGAAATGAGATGGAATAAACAGCATAGTGAAAAGTAGTGAATATACTTTTAAAGGTTTGTTAACATCATTACAAACAGATTATAATTTTAATATTTTTGTTTCCAATTCTGAGTTTTTATTGACACACACTGTATACCAAATATAGTCAACGAGATTCCTACGAAGACGGATGCCGAGTAACATGTATATAGGAAAAACATCAGTTGTTAACGTTCATTCACATTATCAAATTCATTCCTTTATAATGTTATGATACCTTTAGTATGTTGGCAACAACATGTGTGTCTGTTATTCGTTGACAATTTGCTGTTAACAAAGACCCAAACGGATGTGACCAGCATTAACCTCACGCATCACACTCACGCCTCACCTCTTCGATGGTGCCCTGGAGTAGTCCCCAGTGATTTCTCAACAAGGAGCCTTCACTCTATTCCTCGTGGCCCTCGTGGTTTATGTTTGTCCCGAGATGGTTAATCGATGGTACCTATAAGCACTGGACCGGTAAGGTTTGACATTATTGAACTTGCCCAATAGGTGAGCCAACAACCTTGGCCACTTTGCGAGCAACGGCCCACCCTCTAGGCTTAAAACGCAGCTTGCTATTAATGTGCATGTAAAATTGTAATGTTCACAAATAATAATCACGATTGTGAAAGTGTTTGAAATGTATTGATAATAAGATGCTTGTGTTTGTTTTTATCTCAGCCTTATTTAGATATTATGATAACATTTTAAAATGAACCCATTTAGCGCGGGTTTGACTTAGGTTTTGACGCGGCAAGGTCAGTCTTAACTTCTATATTGATTTGGTACCTGGGGTTGGCTAGCTAGTAGCTAACACTTCATTTTGTCAATATTAGCAAGCAACAGGTTTAGTTCTGTTTGTAAACCCGAACTGAAGAGTGTAGTGAAAAAGGTGGACTACTAGCTGCCTGTGAGATACTCTTTTTAATTTAAACTAGCTCAATGACGTTCATTCGATAAATGACAAACATGTGACCCTTTTTTCATGTTGAATACATTGTATTTACTGTTCAATCACGTTACCTCATTTTATTTATTTTATTTCCTCCGTCGGAAAAAATATAGACTATAGTTATACCTGGAATTACTTCACTCAGAGTTCTGAACGGTGAACGCTTCAGACGTCTGAAACCATTGTTCAGACGCCAATGTTGTAAGGTGTCCGATGTGTTCTCAGCGACTCCGACGAAAAATCTGACTTTTTTATTTTAACTCTGAGGCAGCAAAAAAATGGAATATGTAATTCGATTGTAATCATTTAATTAGATTTCTTAATATTTTTCACATATTTGAAGGAACTGGAAGTATTTATCACAGAAACGTAATATGAACACGTGTCAGATGTTCAAAAGGTGTTACATTTTAGACGTTCTGAAAAATTTACGAACAATATCTTACGATTATGAAACAGTAATGAACAGAGGAGCATGTGCATCCATTGCCAACAATTTCGAAAAAACCTTCTGGGTAACCATTTTTTCATCCTTTCCTGTCATTTTAGCGAAAAAATTAAAGGTATCACCTTCACCGGGGTTAGGGAATGCCGTCAAAAGTCGAAGGGGAGGGGTTTCCAACCAAAAATATTTTATGGTACATTTTTTTAAATATTATGCACAGCATGGCTCTAAAACTCTTATGTGTATGTAAAACGAGTCAATTGCCATCATTTAGAGCTGAAAACCTCATGGAAATCCGATATTCCTAACGTTTTTAGCGCAAAATTTTCGCCTATTTTCTGAGGAAAATGCCAATTCTTCCTACTCGCGGAGTTTCTGACGTCATTGTGACGCTATACTAGGTATGTTAGTACTTATTTTAGTGTCAATGGAAAGAGGGGGACCATAGCCATCCACTAGTATCCAAATTATAAGCATCGGGTGATTTATAACGAATTCTCGAGGGAGTGGTAACCAAGCCCCATAGTAAACCATGCACTCACAGAAAGGCTTGGTAAGACGAGGGTTAAATGACGTTGTTATTTGTAACATGTTTAAAGTAAAAATGATGTCAAAACATCTTCGAGTTTCATGCTGCTGCTAATTAACATAGCATGGATTAATGATATTTGTAGAGATTTATTCTTAAATTTTGATGCAATGATGCTCGACCCTAACATACGCTAATGATAAAACTATAAAACTGAAAAGTTGTTAGATACGTTTTACATCCCTTGCATGGCCCTCATATCTTTTTAAACTAAATATTTCGTATTGCCATTCGTAAACGTAAGCGATACTATATGACAACCACGGGGCCGTTTACCTATGTGTGTCCTTGGTTTGAGTGTAGTACAAATGTAACAATCAATATTGGCGTATGCAATTATCGAAACACGAGCAAAATATCAGCCATCGCTGATAACTTTAACAAAATGACACATTAGAAATGCTTCCGGAGCCTTCGTCATTGATATGGAAATTTCCTCAGAAAATACAATTTTCGCTGTCAGGAAAGAAAAAAGAAACAGAAACAGTCATGGTTGGTTATTGGGTATTTATTTTTGGAATATTAAGAAGAGTGGTAATAATTTAAATATACGATTTATACACTGCCAATAACAAACAATAGACATTGCCAAAGGCATCTGTGAAGCAACTCCGCCAACCCACCAACTATAGGTACGGGCTTCAATAGATCACTAAATACCAACCTGATGGCCAAGACATCAAGATACGAATCCCCTGCCAAGCGATGGTCAGAATTGATCTGCCATAAGGGGGAACATTGACTACAAGAAAGCCTTCGACTCAGCGGAACATCAAGACCTGTTTGCAGCTCTGAGGAAGATAGGAGTCAATGAAAACTATGTAAACATCCTAAAAGATATTTATACTTATGCCACAGCTACAATTCATATTAAAGATGATGTTTCCGAAAAAGCGCATATAGCAAGAGGAGTACGACAAGGGGACACAATATCACCTATGATCTTCACAGCAGCAATGGAAGATATATTCAAAAAGTTGAATCTGGAGGAAAGGGGAGTCAACATTGATGGGGAGAAGTTAACTAATTTAAGGTTTGCTGATGATGTTGCTCTCATTACTACATCAGTTAAGGACATGGAGCTTCAACTAAATGACCTCAACAGAGAAAGTAAAAAGGTTGGACTAAACATGCACAAGGAAAAAACCCAAATATATGACTAATTTAAACTCGAACGACTCTATAACGGTGGAAAACAACCAGATTGATAAAAAGTAGAGAGCTACAAGTACTTAGGACGAACAGTGAAAATGGAAAACAACACAGCGGAAGAGGTTTCAGTCAGAATTAAGGCCGGGTGGAGTTGCTTCGGAAAAGGAGAGTGTATGAACAATGTGTTCTACCCACGATGAAATATGGAGCGGAAACATGGACAGCAACAAAATATCTTGAACAGAAATTAAAAACAGCCTAACGAGCCATGGAAAGAAGAATGCTTCATAACATTACGGGACAAAGAAACCAGGAAATCAGAAAGAAAACTCAAGTAACAGACATTCTGGAGAGAGAGAGAGTCAAGAAAGCAAAATGGAGGTGGACTAGGACAAAAAGATTGACCGGATGGCAACCGAGAACAGGAGGCAGAAAAGAAGATGGCGAGACGACCTAACAACATACTTGGAAACCACATGGGCTAGAGAAGCGCAAGACCGGAAAAGATGGATTAATTATGAGGGCTACATTCAACAGTGGATGGACACAGCCTACGTGAGGTGAGGTGAGGTGAAGGGGTACGTCCAATTCAAAACCTTCTCATGTGCACGTCTGTACCACGCTTGAGTACGCCTTATTAAAAATCTACGCTTAACCGTTTACCTGTACCCGAGCTAGGCAATTATCTGGGCACCCCACACTAAGGATTTTATCAGTAAAGATTGGCCTGTGGTTACATGCAGCCACAACGATTTTGTGGGCAGACCAGATGATAACAGGTTACATACAGTTTCTTTGAAAACCAGCCAGAAGCAAGACATTTGTTTAGAGATCAAGGGCAGATTCCGGCCAGAATGATCTATGTCTCTGTAGCTTTAGCAATGGTTCGGCTTCATTGCGCCAAAAAAGAATCCAACTGAATCGGAATTTAGGAGGACTTCTAGCCCAGGTTCTAATAATCTAATAATAATAGTATAGTAATAAAAATCTGCCACATTGGGGAATTCAAGCGGCCGGCCCCACCCCCCACCACACCCACCCAAAGCTATACTGTCAGTGAGGGGTTATTGGAATGTTGGAAAATTGGATTGGTGTATAAAGATTCGACCCATCAAAATTATGGAGAGTGGCATGTCTTCAATGGCTTACCTATAGTGGATTTATTCAATGTGCCCACTTTAGAAGTTCGTGCAGAAATGGCTTACATTAAAAATCTTAGATCAAGAATGAAGTATATTGATTTGCCAAATGATCCACAATGGTTACTATTGAATTCTATGGGTTGTTTGCCCGTTTCTATTCCATCTCTTTGAGTTGATTTCACACTTGTTTCACCATCCTATGGCAAAAGCGTTTCGCGCGGTCCGTTATGGCATTTCCGACAGGTCGTTCCACGACTTTGATTTACGCTAATATCAACGTTAGATCAAAAATTTTAATTATTCATTAGGTATAAATTATTAATTAATAGTCATATAATGGGTATTTAGGGGGATTAGTTGTATTAGAGAGAGAAGAGGGAAGAGAGAGAAGAGAAAGAGAAGAAGAGAATAGATCGCGAAAGAAAGAGAGAAGGGAGAACGAAAGAAGAAAGACGAGATTGTGATTATTATAAAACGCCTCAAAAAAAGTTTGGATATAAAACTTTTTTTGTGAAGTTATATCTCATTGTATTTGAAGGTTGTTTCATAGTGTTGGATATCAGTGAAAAGGTCCTTCTTTTCTCTTTACAAAGACACTCATTTTGTAACAATCACTTATTCTATGCCTGATCAACCCTCCTTTGATTAAGGAATGGTCTTCAAAACAAAATTGGTGCCAAACGAATTGCAACTGATGGAAATTGATGTTATATTGGAGACAATAATGGCAAAATTTGGCCCATCTTGTTGGAGACCTCATTGTCTTACAAGGAGAGTTATTCAACCACGGATTACGCGGTTTTGTTAAAAATGGGTTCCCTGAAACTTAGGAGAATGAACGACCGATCTTCACTGATACTAAATACTATGATGAAAACAACCTTCAAAATAAAAATGAGAGATAACTCAAACAAAAAAAAGTTTCCAAACGTTTCTTGAGGAGTTTAGATATATAGATTTCTATAAATATGGGATTTTGGAAGATTAATTTTGTTATGGAAACACCCTAAGAAAAGTTTTATGACTATACATTAAGTTTGGGCGAAATTACAAAATACAATTGTTTTAGTCTCAAATATTCTTTTACGGAATAATAAACCTCAATCCTAGTGTTGAGGTTTATTCCGTTTAAACTCACGCCAATGGTAAACTCACCCCACAATGTTACACTCACCCCACAATGTTTCATTTAAACTTAGAACTCACCCCACAATGTATATTCACCACATACATACATACATTCATACATACTGACACACTATACATTACTACATCCTTCCCAGAGTTACATTGTGGAAGTTTTACTGACAAATCTCTTAAAAGACACTTTTTAGACATTTTTTCAGAAAAATACACTTTTTTCACAACTATATAAGGAAGTAATTTCAAACCTATATAGTTTTGAGGATTTTTCTCTTAAAAGACACTTTTTTTAGACATTTGTTTACATATTTTCATTTTTTTTTCATTTGGTTTTCTAGTTTTTTCTCCACTTTCTTTAGCCAAGAGGAGTTGCGCCGCAGGCATATATGTTACTAAACCTAGAAAAATCCTCTATTTCTACTCTTTTACGGATAAACCTCAATACTAGTTTACAGTTTATTCCTTTAAAGAGACAATTGTAACATAGTATAACTCTAGTAAAAATACTCCCACAATGAAGAAAATTACACCCACAATGTTTAACAAATAAGAAAAAAAGGTATTGGCTCCCACCCATTTTCTTTTTAACTTAAAAATACTCCCCAATGTATATCTAGTAAATAACATACATACATACATAACAGACATACATACATTACATACATAATCATACATACATTACTGCTACATACTGTACTACATACTACATACATACATACACACCCATACACACATCCGTACAAGACAATTGTGTGGGAGTTTTACTGAAAAAATCTCTTAAAAAGACATTTTTAGACATTTTTTCAGAAAAAATACACTTTTTCAAAACTATCTATAGGAAAGAATTTCAAACCTATTAGGTTTTGAGGATTTTTCTCTAAAAAGAGACTTTTTTGACATTTTTTGTACATTTTGCAGTTTTTTTTCATTTTTTGTTCTAGTTTTTTTCCCTTTTCTTAGCAAAGAGGATTGCGCCGCAGTCCTATAGCAGTTACTAAACTAGAAAAATCTCTTTTCTTACTCTTTTTACGGACTAAACCTCAATACTAGATTACAGTTTATTCCGTTTATAGGGAACAATTCGTAACATCGTAACTCTAGTAAAAATACTCCCCACAATGAAGAGAAAAATACACCCACAAAAAAAGACTGACCAAAAGGTCTCTTTGTTATACTGAAAGAATACTCCCACATGTATCTCTGTAAGTACATACATACATACATAATACATACATACATCATACATTACATATTCATACATTACATAACATACATACATACATACATGAATACATACATACATACATACATACATACATACATTACACACATACACACATCATTAAAAGACTACATTGTGGGAGGAGTGTTACTGAAAAAAATCTCTTAAAAGACACTTTTTAGACATCATTTTTTCAGAAAAAATACACTTTTTCAAAAATATATAAGGAAGAATTTCAAACCTAGATAGTTTTGAGCTTTTCTCTTAAAAAGAGACTTTTAGACCCCATTTTTTTACATTTTTTTGCAGTTTTTTCATTTTTTTATAGTTTTTTCTCCCTTTTCTTAGCCAAAAGGATTGCGCCGCAGGGCCTATATAGTTATTAAACTAGAAAAATGCCTCGTTTCTACTCTTTTAAGGAATAAACCTCAATATCAGATTACAGTTTTTCGTTATAGGACAATTTTTTCGAACATAGTAAATTCTAGTAAAAAGACTCCCACAATGAAGAAAAATACACCCAATATGTAATTAAAAATACTCCCCAATGTTCTCTCCCCCGACATCCCCACCGAGCCAACGCAGTTCCTTTTCTATACTTAAAATACTTCCCACAATGTATCTCTCTTGTTTTTCTTGTAAGAAGTATACATACATTACAATACATACATAAACATACATTACATACATACATTACATACATACATAACATATTCAAATCTCTTATTCAGGACAACACAAACAAATCAAACCAAAACAGCTATGGAGCTATGGAAAAGGCTTGACGAAAAAGGTGAGTTTTAAAGTGACCGTTTTGAAGTCTTGAATTTGGGATACTACGACTGCTGTGTGGAAAGTGAATTACAAACATCTGACGCAGCGAAATGAAATGAAGTTCACAGCTGATTTAAGGTTGACCCGTGGAACAGTTTCAAAACTGAGGCACCGAAGGACGGCAAACAACAGTTGTACAGATAATTTATGAACATGATATTCATTCAAACAGTCGATAAGCTGAAAAATTAATTTTCTATGATGACGTTGTCTGTCTGATACCCATATTAGATTTGTCTCATATTATTACGGAAAACCAAGAGCAAATCTTCGGCACACCACGCTTTAGCAACAACGTGGAGAGACCAAGGATTTTGAATCCCCGACCCCCCGAAAATACCCGCCACAATGGATCATACCGAGTGATCGATCATAAAGACGATGATTTTGCCAGCCTTCTAAATCCGACATAGTAAGTCAGATTTCAAGAAAGATGATACTTGTTGAAGTTAGCTTTATAGCAGTCCCCTTCACTGAAAGCGTCAAAGGGAAAAGAAATTCAACTATAAAGCTCACTCATATTCTCGCAATCAATAGGAATAGATCGGGTTTCTAGCTTGTATGACCTGAAATATGTTGACAAAGGCATTTCTCATCACTCGAATGTCTTTTGTGGTAATAGTCATAGAAGTGTGTATTTCGATATCCTTTTTGTAGAGTTTGTTTTACCAGTCTATTATGCCTCGCAATACAATTGTTTCAGAAAAATACACTTTTCAAACTATATATAGGAAAGAATTTCAAACCTATATAGTTTGAGATTTAGTCTTAAAAGCAGACTTTTTAGACATTTGTTTTACATTTTTTCATTTTTTTCATTTTTTTTTCTAGTTTTTCTCACTTCTTCGTAGCCAAGAGGATTGCGCCGCGGCCTAGTAAGTTACTAAACTAGAAAATCCTCTTTTACTCTTTTACGAATAAACCTCAATTACTAGATACAGTTTATTCGTTTCTAGGACAATTCGTACATAGTAACTCTAGTAAAAATACTCCCACAGTGAAGAAAAATACACCCACAATGTAAAAATACTCCCACAATGTCTCTTTATACTTAAAAATACTCCCACAATGTATCTCTTGTAAGTACATACATACATACATACATACATACATACATACATACATACATACATACATACATACATACATACATATATACACACACACATACAAGCGACCATACTGAGCTATTATAGTTAGTGTGTTTTTTCTTTTATTTTGTTTTTGTTCACAAATTATCTTGGTTTATTTTTTTTTTAAATCCTGTCTGCGACAGATATAATACAAGTAGTATATGAAAGATATGCTGTTTCCCAAGAAATTGCCCGTAGCAATTTTGTTATCCCCGCATTTCCAATATTTCGTTTGAATTTCGATATTTCTCAATTCAATTCATTCCTGTTTTAGAGACTGTACGTTGTCTTCGTGCCGATAAAGTGGCCGCATATGTAAATTCTCAGATATGGGACATGTTTGTTATTCAGCAGGGAATGAGTTGATAATTATTGTAAAAGCCTTTGTTTTCCCTCCGGATATCTGGACAAGAACATCGGACAGTGCTACTTTGCGTCACTACAAACTTGGGATGCTGAAAAAAAATTGCCAATGTATATAAATTGCATCAGTTTTTTTACCGTATGGTTTCTTACTTCCTTTCTTTTTTCTCAGTTCTTTTCTTTCTTTTAAATTTTGAGTTATCAGAGGATGTTCTATTTTGTTGTTCTCAGAACTTACCAGTCACAAAATAACAAGATTAGTAACTTTTTTCCTACTTGTCAAATCGTAACTGTTTCCTACCAGTATACCAATAGTATCTGCTTCACATTTGTCACAATCGTAACCTTTTTCTGATTTGATTCTAACTGAGTGCGCCTTTGATTAGTCGGTCTGTTGGAATCCGTGAACCTTTTAAAGAAACACTGACACATTTGGAAACACACACACATTTGAAAAAGAGTGCGCCATTATTTTTTTTCAAAATTAATATTTTTGCATGGTTATAAAGCGTTTATACCCCTAACGTCCTTTAATCGCTTCTGACAAAAATCACGGAGCGGACCTCTGCTTTGGGTTAGTGGAAAATTGCTCCTAGATCTGTCAACAAAATACCACTACCTCACCTTTTTATGGTGATTGTCAGAGGGTGTTTGACAGGTCTGGAACCTCTGTGGTTTTAATATAAATGAGTAACGAGTCTATGATATTCATGTATTAGACACCTTTGTTGATTAAAGTTACGGCAAACTTAAAATTATGTGGATATCTGTTTTGGGGTATGTTATTTTTATGTGTAAAATATATCTGTATTCTTCCAATGGCCTAGACTATCATTTGCGAAGAGTGGAGAGTGGGGAATGTACTTTGATAAGAGGATTAACAATATGATGAATAGGCGTGGTTTAGATTTTGAATATTTTTGTTTCTAATCCTACATTTTTATATTGACCTGCAATTCAGATATTTTACAAATTGACACCTTACAAACACTATCAGTGATCTATTCAAAAGAGTCAAACTATTTGAAATTCGCAGGAATAGCTTAAATCTGAAGGATAAGTTTGTGGAATCCTTGTAAGTTATTTTTTCCAACTGAGAAACTCAGTAAAGGCAAAAAACAGCAGTGTTCAAAAATATGAATCTCCATTCAATTACATGATTGTGGTAATAATTGTCCGTACGGACAGTAATGACTACAATATCCGATTTTGATATAAAATTGGATTGATTAAGCCCAAATTAATTTGTCGAGCTATAAGTTGCAAAAATATTGGACGAGATGCAGTCAAGCCCAATATTTTAAAACTCATAGCGAGACCAATTAATATTGGGCGTAAATCATCCAATTTTATCATTATCAGGTTTTGGATCCGATATTTTCACACACTTGGACTCCTCCAAACATGATAATGTCCTTTATTAGGTTGCTTTGGTCTTACCACTTGTAGGGTATGTTAGGATACCTATACTTGTTACAAACATGCAAAAATCTGATTTTTGATGATTCTTTCGATTTTCTGATATGGCAAATCACTGATGTGCTTTTAAGGGAAAGCGCTGCACCTAATATCATTTTAGACACCATTTACAACTATTTAGCGTTAGTAGCTAGCAAATTATGAACATCACTTTGCGCGGAAAATTCAAAATTGTAGTGGAACTGATGCTCGCTTTTTATTTATAACGATCATGTCTTCGGTCGAAGATGAGGCTGTGCAGCAGACGTCAAACATCACTAATCATTAACGTAGAGGCCGTGATATGCCTGAATTATAGATTTTATTAATGGAACAATCGGACATTTGTACTTTTTTTGTCTTTTTACTGATTTTAATCTATCTTACACAGAAATGCCTTTAAATGTCAGTTATCCTCGGGCTTTAATGTACAACACTTTATACTTCCCTCTTGTGTGAAAGAACGCACTCCAAACCACTTTGATGGAACCCTTCATTTAAGCACATTAGGTCATAATACTATATTCAATTTCACTCAATCTTAGCTCGCCATTGAATACTGGGTTAAGGCTCATTTACAGCCAAGTCTGCCAAGACTACAATGTTCGATATCACCTGAGTACACAATAGCAAGCACACGACACACGTGAGCATATACCAAAAATCACCCGCCCACACACTGAGCATCTGCCCAACAATGTGTAGCATACAGAAGCACTTGACCACACACAAATAGTAAAAAACCACCGACACCACTGAGCAGTGAGAACCACAATAGACGCATGGTAGCAACACACGACCCCCCCCCCCCCCACTGCGCAACAAAAGAAAAAACACCGACAAAATCGGCTAAGTAGTAAGTACATCCAAAACATGATACACCCAATAGTACTGCAAATATAAAAGTGAATTATTGTTTATATTAGCAATTACATTCTACTATTCGCGAGTTGAATAATAATTGATTTGAGTTGACTATTGAGCCGTAGGTAGATAATTCAGTGATTAGACATGCTTTCCAATGATGCCAAGGATCCAGAACGAATTGGGAGAGTCAGGGGTTTTCACCCTTCTCTTATCGAACAATGGCTGAGCTTTCATATACAGTGGTGATTCTAATGTATATGGACCCCGGACGGCTTACGTTACCTTGGGAAGGACGGGGTATTCTCATGGTTCGTTTGCCCAAACCCAAATGAATCACGGGGAGAGTGGAATTCCAGTTTTAATCACTCCCCTTTACCCTCATTCCAAAATTTAGAATTTTAGGACCCAATTAACATCTCAGCAAGTGGCCCCGCCGGGGTCGAACCGGGGACTTCTGTACCCAAAGGTGAATACCCTAAACCCACAGGTGAGCCACGTTCTCCCGCGTTAAGTTAGGTTTCACCTTAACCTAAAGCAAGCACATATTTTGAAGAAGCTCCCTCAATTTTCAGATAATTGCACATTTCTGTTGGCAATTAGTAAACTATACCTGGAACGGTAAAGCTCATTGAGTGTAGACACGGACACAAACATATTGGACGGACGGATATTTGGCGTTTCCATCGGCCTCTGAATTAAAATAGGGGATCATCGATTCCAATTACATAATTCCTTTGTAATAAATGAATTGATTTAAATGCGTGTTCGTTGTTTTTTTTTCCTGTTCCCCTTTCTTTCTGTCTTTTGTATTTCATTAAATCTATCTTAATGTCTCTCATTCTGTCACTTTCTTTCTCGTTCTTCCTCTTTATCTTTATTTCATCCTGCTATTTTGATCTGCTTCTCTCTCTCTCTCTGCAGCATTTGGACTAGTTCATTGTTTACTCTATTAATTAGTAATTAGTTGTTGCCATGTTATTTCAAATTTGCCTTCATAGATTTTCCTAACATCTGACATTCCCCCCTGTTTTGAGAAACTAGAGGGCATGTTTCAGGGCTTTATTAAGCGTAGGTGGTTTCATTTTATTCAACAAAACTGGACTTTACTATATAAGTCGGTCCTTAATCCGCTGGTTCAATTGTTTGGAAGAAGAAAGCGCAAGTAATAAACATCATAAAAATCGCAATTGCAAGTACACCAACAATCTTCAAATAATACCTATTCATCCTAAGAGCAGAAGCCATTCTTGGAAGGATTTTACCTGATACAACAATATCTCAAGGTATAGATTGGGTTAGTAGATACATATGCATAGTGTTCCCCGAAGCTACCTAATGAACTCTTATCTGGTGGTGGATATCGGGAACTAACTAGCGGTACTAATTAAATGAGCAAGAGACTCAATATACGTGGTAATATAGCAGCCTTCTTTTGTTGACCATATTTATGCTTGGGGTTTTATGATTTGGGATATTTTGTTATTATTTTTTATTATTATTAGTTACCCTCCACACTCTATTTCAAATGGTTGACTGCGTGCAAAGGAAACTGTTTCTAAATAGGAGTGGGCTATACATGTAAATGGGTCATTTTGCTTTTCATTAGGGCTGTTTTTTCTTCTTTTTTGTATTCTAATATACATATCTTAAGGTGAAATGACAAAATATTTTGCCTTGGGTCCAGGAAAAGGTGTGCAGCGCTCTCTTGTGTCATGTCCCTTAATTTTGTGGTGGGAGTGGATTTGAGCAACAGTCCCCTCTAATTACTCTTTTTCAGGTAAAAACTGTAAGTCTGTAACAAATATGGTGAAAAAGTCAATTTTGGTTTGTACAGGGTCAAAAACGAAAAGTTGCTCCAATTCTTGTAAAATATGGTTCAAATTGTTCGTTCAGCTCATAGGAATAGTTTTGACTTACGTGTTTGGTTGGCGAATAAAGTCAACAGCTATTGGCAGCTATTGGATTTTATTGACCTGTGACCTATTTTGTTCGATAACGTGAAACTAAGCATAACAGATAAGACAAGATATTCCCTATTTCAATCCTTTAGTGAGTGAGTGAGTATTAAAGTTTAACGACAACTCAACACAATTGTGTTATATCGTGTCATTAAGATTATTAAAAACATCAAAAACTTTACAAAACATACACCACAATAAATTTCAGTTACAACATTTTTAAAAAGTTAACAATATTTAAACAAATCAGCCTCCTTCAGGAAATTTATCACCTGAAGAGGCCTAATATCTTGAAATAATGTTTTCAAATCTGGGACGCTATAATATTTTCTACGAATAAGCGCATAATCAACGCACTCAAGTAATACATGTTTCACAGAAAGAGCACAATCACAAGGAATACACCGAGGGACTGGCTCACCTCTAAGCAAATAACTATGGGTCATATAAGTATGACCAATTTTACATCGCGCTAATACAATCTCGTCCCTTCGTCCAATCAAACCTGAACTGCTAGCAGCTCCAACAGTTGGTTGAAAAGCATGCATTTTATTATTAGGGAATGAATCCCACAGCATTTGCCACCTATTTCTGATGTAGCCATTAACTGAAGCCTTAAAATCTGTAAAGGGGATCTTAATATTGTTATATTCATATTAAGGGCTTTTATCGCCAATACATCAACCTTTTCATTGCCTTGAATACCAATGTGACTCGGAATCCAAGCTAAAACAACATATTTATTTATTTCAATCCTTTAAGCTATGGAAACAATTTGCACGGCAAATTACCTGAATCAAAGTACTTTTAACTTTTGATCCATGTACACACCAAAATTGACATTTTTTCACAATTTTTACAGTTTCATGTGCTTTTCAACATGATTGGAGCATTTTAAAATTTTGAACTGGGTATAACCTTGAACCCAAAGTGTGGTCCATTAAGAGGAGTTGTCAAGTGCTTCCATTAATTTTATGGATTATCAATGCCTAAAGTACTTGTGTGCAAAAAATCACAATTTTATCCGGAAGCGCACACTCTTTCACTACAGTTCCCTGCTATCTATAAATTCTTAAAATGAAATAGACGATCAAATTATGTACTCATAAACACCCTATTGTAACACTTTGTTAACTTTTAATGTTGTTACTTTAAAGATTGTAACATTAAAGATTTCATTTTGTCTCACCCGAACATTAACACCAATCTCTATGGAGTCTATAGTTTGCATGTGTTGTTGACTCAACGTGTCTGCGCTGCCGCAATAGGTCATATTCATTTTACATTTTGATACACTTTTGGTCAGATCCCTGTCGAACATATGCCCTTGGTATTTACGTGTAATAGTTTTGACATTATTACGAGCCTGCTATTTTGTTACTATTTTATGTAAACTTCTTTTTGAATCAGCCCGTATAATCTTTGCTCAAACTTATAATATACCTTGTAACCAACAATTGTATTACCAAGAAAAAATGAAGCGTTTTGAAGACAAACCTCACAACGTATAAGGCATTCAGAGCTCACACGCCTTAGTACAATTGTTGGTTACAAGGTATGTTATACGTTTCAGATAGCCTGATTCAAAAGAAGTTTGCTCATTTTTGTCGTGGATTAGTAAGACATCTAAAAGGAAGTTACTGTAAAGTAATATAGCAAAGAGCAATTTCTGAAGGTCTAAATTAAAAAAAAAAGTTTTTAATGTACACATGCCAGACACAAGTTATAGTCCTTCGAATAAAAGCACCGATTTTCTTGACTGTACACAGCTGGGTAACTTGCATCAGTTTCTATTCACTCAAAATCAATAAAGTGTGAACAAGACAGATCAATTGGTTTGACACTTTAATTGTCAGAATGAAAGTTTGGCTTTTATAGTTCTTATCGTGAATCATAATTTTAAATTAATAATTCTATTTTTTAAGCAAAGTAATCAAACTGTTTCTGAAATGTTGTTTGTTCAGGAACTGCAAAACATGCAATGAATTGTTTATTCTAAGCGAAGCTATGAGAAGTTTACCCAAGATGGAACAGTGCTAGAGACTCGCGATATTCAAAATGGGTGGTGAAATGTGCAAATTAATAACTCGGGTTTGGCACAAGCAAATTCAAAATTCCTTTCTAATTTAATTCTTGTATAATTGCTAATTGTATACTTGTATAAACTGCTATATGATGTATATAAAATATTATGGTTACCAATGGCCTACTGAACCTTACAAGAATTGTTTAATTATTTACTTTGTTTATGTCACTAGTTGTACGCATTATGAAAATCAGAATCACAGTAACTCTATTAAGTTGTCCATTTTTGTCATGGGCACTTCCGTTAGTGCATGGGGGCTCCTAGGGGGCCATGCTAATTAACGCAAAAAACGACGCGATGGATTTGAATTGTTTTGCGTCGATGCAAGTGCAACTATAAGTTAGACAAATACAAAAAATATAAACCAAATATATTGAAGCGTTAAAATCGCTGGCCAAAAAACACAAAATGAGCCGCTAGGACCCCCCTTATGCAGTTAAGTGTTAATATGCATTTTAAAATATCATCACTTAGTATCTGTCTTATGAAAACACTACTATAAGACGATTTCTCCTATGCTACCGATGCAATATTACATTGTTTACAAATGTGTTTGAAGACGTCAATTTTTTATTCAAGTTGCAGATCTAGAACACAATGCATATTTATTGCAGTTATTAGAGCTTAACATTTGGACCTTTACACACAAGTATAATATTATAACTCCAGTCATTTCATGCCTCTTGGCCAAGATACATGCCAAGATATCCCGAAGGAAATGTTAATCTTCGCTTTTTGTTGACTGCGTCGTTTTTCACCACCAATGCCTTCCCAAATGAATTTTGGCCATTCATGTATACTTAAGATATACTAGTCTGCTCACGTACATGATCAAAGTCAGCTCATCTCTGGCTCTTACAAACGTGCATCGGGTTATTAAATAATTGAACAACTAAAAAGCATAAAAGCAGGCGACATCCGCCTTTTTGGACGGTTATATTCCATGTCTTTGTCTCCGAGGGTCTGGATCACGAATCTTACTGCAGGGACTGGTCACATGCATAGTAAGTTTCGATAATAAAGCCCATAGGGGTTCTTCCTCTATTAGGATTATTATCATGAAATTGATACAGTGGCTTGTTGAATGTCTTTGAAGGACCCTCCCGTTCAGAAGAACTAACAGCAGCATAAACATACACAAGTGGTCTCCAACGTAATTCACTAACGTATCTCTCACCTCAGTTGATTTAAGCATAAGCCTTCGCACAGGTTTTGGGGTTCATCCCGGGTTCATCAGATCATTGGTGTACCATTTTACTAGATGCTCAAAGTCAAATTAATTATCATCGAACTATGAGTGGTTATGTAAAACTAGTATTTTTTAAAATCGTTATCTCGACCGTTAATCGAACCCGAGACTCTCACTTATGTCAGGCGTTCTACCCGGACCCGTCTGCAATGCAATCATAGCTGCTATTCCACTGTGATGGTGAAGAACCACTTACAGCTTGTGTCGAGAATTCTAGAAATGCTTGTATGGTTTGCGTTGCATCTTTGCTGCCATTGGAGTTATTCACGTAAAGAAGTTGTCTGCTCTGACCTGGCTCAATGCACATTCCGATACTCATCCTGAAGCGGATCCAATGCACTTGACCACCCGACCCGACTGCGCATGCCATGTCTGAACTCGAAAAATCTTATGGCTGCTTAAATGTCCTATAGAAAAATGCACTATTTTAATCACTCAACTTTATTGGAGTTACAACACTTTTACAACAGTGGCACCAAAGAGTGCATCCAATGAAAACATAGTATCATTGATATAAAAAAACAAAAAGCCAATTAAGCTAATTAACAATCAATTGCACATGTATGATATACAACGGTCTGCACTCCACTCCACCTACCAGACATGCCAAACACCTTATAACAAAGGAAATTACAAGATTAAAAAGTACTAAAATCATAATTAGAGGTCAATAATGCCTCAAATCAAAAAAGACATGACAAAGAAGAAACAAAACTTAAAAGTTTTAAATTAACCCTCGTCTACCTGAGCCTCTTTTTGTAACAAAACTCTCGAAGGGGGGGGGGGGGCCCGGTGATTTTTCCGTTACTGAACCCCGATTCCTGTAAATTTGGTAACCAAAGGATAGCTTAGAGTTAGTTTCTTCTTTCCATGGTATCGAAATAAGTACTAACATCCCATAATGACGTCCACCATGACGTCATATGTTGAGGACATTAAACGAAAATACGGGATATAGGGTGGAAAATTGATATTTCGCATTGTAGCGACTCAAACACCCGAATTTATAGCTTCTAAAAAATGATTTCTTTATATAAACTAGTCATTTCCCATCAAGTCGAGTCAAAAACCGCATGAAAATCTGATTTTTCCTAACCTTTTTTGGCGAAAAATTGAATTTTTCACTGTGTTGTCTATGGAAATGGCAGTTTTTGGCTGACATGCGAACTTTATGACTCATGTGACGTAAATGCTATGCCATGTTGGTACTCATTTTTTGGTATCAAAGGAAAAGGAGGAACCATAGCTAATCTATTGGTACCAAAATCAAGTGTATGTGATGTTCCTCACACCTGGGTGTGTTAGGCATTTGGTATTTCCCTTCCGGAGGGGGGTGGTTACACCCCCCTAGCGATCACTTTGGGATCACCCTGTATCTTACTATACCCCGGGGATGTTTGTTTTTGGATTAAAAGGAGCGGAACCTGGCAATTGACAATTACCTAAATAATTTGGCACCAAAAACAAGGGGGTTTTAAAGCAATGCCGGGGAAAAAACCTGAAGGGGGGTGGTAAACACCCCCCCCCCCTTCGCGTAGAACGAGGGTTAATTATAGTTCTATTAAGTGTGTTATTTCATGATTGACATGGTGTACATTGGCGACCTCCTCCCACGAAAACCGGAAATTAAAATTTAGAAATTTGTCATTTTAAGATATTAAATGCTGATAAAACAAGCTTTTATTGAATCGATGTAGAGTGTATACTGCATGCACGAAACAAACTCATGACCGTTCAGTATTAACCGAAACATGTTACTTTCAAGGCACAAAGCAAAACAATGGCTAAGATGTCCAAAAATTGCAGTTTGCTACAGCCGTAACTCTAATATCCATAGATATTATGTACCTAAATACGAGCGTATATGGAAAAACTCAAGAACAAAATCGTGCTAAGACGCGAGTATGTTGCCTATAAACGAAATGCAAGAACATTGCACAGAATTGATTTTTTTTCCATGAGCCAGTTTCTGTACGGGCCTTAAAATTCGAGTTTGTTGCACCCACCTGGTGATTAATTTTCCAATATATCACCCTGAAGGGGGTGTCACCCTGACTAGGATTAGGTATGTTTCCGCCCGAAAAGTTGCACATTAGCGCGTACTGCCTATTTCAAAATGGCCACCATTGTTTTATGAAAAACTGTTGTTGTATTTTGATTATAGATAAGAATTTTATCCAGGACTAAACAAAATAAAGTTCTACCTTCCTGAAGTGGGCTTAAACATTTAAGTGTCCAAGATGGCCGCCGGTAAGAGGCATGTTTTGTTAAATGCACTAAAATTGCCAAATAGATGGGGTAAGAATGCGAGTAATATTTTGAGAGCACCAAAAAGAGATTTAATGACATTTGTGTATTGCGGACATGATCATAATTCATGATGGCGGCGGTTATACCCGCTCCGGGGGACATAAATCAAGACGAAAAACACCCTTGCACATCTTTTTCGACATAATAAGAACCATAACGAAAACTATTAACAACATTTTCCAGCAATTTTCTCTCCTACTTCTGGATAATTGCACACCACTCTACACTAGTAGACGCTGGGAAGGAAGATGATCTGGGCAGTAGAGAGAGAGAAGGAGCTTGTGGAACAAGTCAGGAACAAAGATAGCACTTGATGTGCTCGAAAGAAACTTAGGCCACCATATTTAAATTTTCCTTTCACATATAGACAATTTTTTCACTTCTTCATAGCATAATTATTTATTTTACTGGGAAACACCCACGACGTCACTACGTATTTCCTTAAATACAGTCCACACCATTTATTATGAGTTTATTGTTAAGGTTGATATGGAGCTGTTGTCTTCTATGACTATTAAATAGCGTTTAAACTATGTTATTGACCCAAGTAGTAACCAGCTTTATAGTAACAGCACTCTTAGGACAGTCCCACGTACCGGTCACTTTAATATTTTTTACATCTGGAAATGATTTAGGGTCATTATTAGAAAGTGTGTGTTTAATAACGTAGGGCTGCTTTCTCCATGATTTGCGTACCCTAGAGCGAATATAATCACCGCCATCTTTATAAACAAGCCTATACGTAAAATAGAATGCCATAAATTCTTTTTGGAGCTCCCAAAATATCACCCAGGTTCTTATTTCAACAATTTGCCATTTTAAGTTCATTTAGCAAAATATGCCTCCTTGCGGCGGCCATCTTGGACGCATAAATGTTTAAGCCCCCTTCAGGCAGTTAAGAACTTGGTTTCGTGTAGTCGTGGATAACATTTCTATCTGTAATGAAATTATAATGGCGGTTTTACATAAAACAATGCCGTCCATTTTGAAATTGGCAGGACACGCTAACGTGCAGCTTTTCGGGGCGGAAACATACCTAATCCTAGTCAGGAGGACATCCCCTTCAAGGTGATATATGGGAAAATTAATCACTAATTGGTGCAACTACCGAAAAAATCTGATGATTGGGGGAGCTTAATGACTATTAAAGAAAGACAGCCACTATCAGTCATTTTTTTCCAAAATCAAATGCCCATTTTGTCTCTAAATTGCTAGTGTTAGGTCATACAACACTTTATTACTGTTCATTGGTGAAAAACAGACACTTAAGCATTTGAAATTGGCCATTTACGACTGTTTTTTTTTTATTTACGAAAAAAGTCGAATCCCTAACTTTTTATTAGTAACAAAGCATAGAACTCATCATTCTTGACGAATACGGTGCGTTACGCTTAGCCATTTACAGGGGCCTTTACTACGACAATTTCCAACACCACAGTGCAAAAATATGCAACTGTTGATGACAAATAGGGGGCGCTGTGTTGTTTACATTTTAAAAATCGCTGATAGCGGCTTTAACTATAGTAAATAACATGAAATAAGTTGAAACCCATAGTTTATACTCTTACAATGGCGGCTTGATAAGCTTTTTAGTAGCTTAAACATAAATAAACAATATTTCAGATACCAATTTTTTATTAAGGCAGGCTTTATATGATTGCTGATTTTATTATATTTATTTATATTTCTATTAGGTAACGCCGAAAATAATGATAATCTGAACTGATTTTTTTTTCATTTGAAGAAGTGTTAGAATAGAAAAGTACTGAGCCGACAACTTTAGTTCTAAGGAATGTACTCCACCTTCAATAAGCAGTAAAGAAATTAAAAATGTAAAGCTTTTTCATTCGAAAAGTTGTAAAAACGAATTGTGTATATGTTAGTTTAATTTTGCCAAAGTTGAGGGAAAATGAAAGGTTTATAACCTGTAGAAAATTTTATAAAATTGCACCATTTTTGCCTTAGAACTATTCTTAACACTTAGGTACACAAATTTTATTTCTACACTCTTCATTTTCAACGTAACAGAAATAATTTCAGGGAAATCCATTTTTCACCTACATGTACATAGGATATGTGGTTAATACAGGAGAGATTGACTTGTCGTCACCTCTTACGCGGGCACAGGGTTAGACATCTTTCATCATGATCATGTGGGGCCTAGATGGATGGCTTATAAAACCAGTTACCCAACTGGAATTGAGCTAAGGGGAACAAAAATAAGGCCTTAACTTGGCACGGTAAGATTTCATTTGCATCACCCTCGATCTATGGAGTTAATTCACGTATATCACTTGTTGTCCGGAATTCTATCCACTGAGTGCATATCAAAATTGTTACTGAATTTTGTTGTAGCATAGCGTGGCGCAATAATAGCCTGATTTTGCTAAACAAGGCGAACTTGTAATAGGTCGAGCTGAGTCTGTCAGCAACTAGATTCGATTACTTATTGAACCTGGCATGCGCAAGTTGTAATACCAGCGCGCTGCCCTGTGTAATCCTATTGTTTGATCGCACTAAAAAAGTGGGAATAATCGATTCCTTTTTATTCACGCGTCAAATAAGTACCAATTTATGCGCCGGGTCTGACGACATACGCGTTGGGTCACAGATAGTATACGCGCTATTAGTCTTATTTTTGTGATATGCCTACTGCATCCTATATCATTCCGCTATTGACAGCACTGGTCATTTGGCACCGATCTTTACTATACAGGACTGTCCACAATAAAAACTATCAATCAAACTAAAATTATAAAAAATATAAACTGTACATTGTGACCAGATATTTTGTTTTATTTGTAGACAAGATCCTAAGCTAATTCCTCGCTTTTTATTCCATCCCAATTTGATGGACCCTAGCGGAGATTTGTCGTTGAACACAAAGGATAAAATACCACTTGGGCCAGTTTGACCTGAAGGTTCAAGAAACTACAGGTCTAAGGCGTGTAGCATCATGTGGAATAACCCTTTTCAAACAAAAGAATTTGTACAGATAGAGTGAATGTATTATCATGCATTGAACTAATCAATTATTAATTTTTCAGTGAAAGCACCAGAAATATTATGTTGTGGGTGGAAATGAGAGACGCACGGTCGAGGGACAATATCTGAAAGTCATGAAAATTGGGATTGACTGCTGAAACTAATGTAACAGCCTACAAGTCCGTTGAGGGACGAATGAGTGGACAACGCTCTAATGTGGAGGGAACAATTTACCCTTCCACTATTCCCCAATTGCCTCCAACATGTCGGGCGGAATGATGAAGAAAGCAGTGTTCAACAAAGCAATAAATGAAAAGGATGGTTGTTCAAAGGTATCAGTTTACTTTCCAAACAAGGGTGTTTTATGGTTCTACTTCTGCTGAACCTGGGAGAGTAAAACTAGACAACAAGGACTATTGGAATTGAATTTCCCAATGCCTACATGTATGATTAGCAATTGCGACATTTATAAAAATATAAATTAGTCTTATCACAAGAGCAGACTTTATACCTACTTTTTATTTAAGTTTCCATAAAGAAATGTCTTGAAGGTAATTTTCAATGGCAACTTTTGTTGATATCAGGATAGGCAAAACTGGCCAAAGGTTTTTCAACTGTCTCAGGATAACTTAGCCATAAATCCTGAACCGACCCCCAAATTACACAACTACAAATCTCAGAAAGCTGGAACACTCCTTAAAAAGAATCAGTAAACCTCCAGTTGAGATAAACGTAATTTGGCAAAAAAATAATCTTTGATTGTATCGTTTTTTTTGGGACAGGTTGTAACCACCTAGACTACCCCCCCCAAACTCTCTGATCTTATCCACCAACCGTAATTACGATATCGGTATTGACAGACGGACATATAGTTTTACAAAAAGTATGATGTGTCCGTAATTGATTCTCTGCGAGGTGGACTTATGCAAACGTATGTTTGGCCTGGAACAGATTTTATGTGCAAGATAGGCGAGGAGCATCTGCACCTGTTCTTTGCTGTTTTATCCTTCATATGTGTCGTTAATTAGTAGTTCTTAATCACACTCGGCTAATGTCGGATTTCCAGATGCGCTGAAGTGTCTAAACGGATCTCAAACATGAAAACACAACCACACACACAAATATAGGAGTATTTAGATAATATATATATTATATATTATATATATAATATATGCATATATATACAGATATATATATCTATATATATATATACATCTAAAATGGATATTAGGGAGGACAGTTGAAATAATTCATTAGCGTCATAATGACTTCTAATAGTCATTTAAATATTAATATTCATATCTTGTTATTCTAGTGGATTACCCTTCATTTGCATAAAGTAATATTCATCTCATTTGACGAATAACCGAATTCTAAAGGAAACGTTAGGGAGACAGTAAATGTCTCCCTAAGGTATCAGTAGTACATAACAAAGATCAGTGTCTCCCAAAGTGCGATATAGGGTTATAATATATTATATATATATATTATATATATAATGAAGAAAATGAAACACATTGTTTTATTTATCGTACTACGCTCTTGTAGGTAAAACCAGTCGAGCACTTTCAACGAATACACGTGTACCCAGAAAAACTATATAGAACCTAAACGCAGAGCGCATGCAGAGGTCGCGTCATGACGCGCCTGGAACAGGAGAATTGAGAAAATGAAAAACCAGAGTGGCTCTATAATGTATGGTAATAGTAAGAAAGGTTTGTTAAATACTAAAGAATTCTTTTAGGTTATGCTTTGTTTTTTCACGGCACGATAATACTGCGATTACCGAAGTTATCACGCGCGTCTTAGGGTAAGAAACTGGCACGCGCAGTGACGACGCCCTTGGACTTGAGCTCGGGCGGAGAATAAACCTGCTTAAATAAACCAACTGCGCGCGCACACTCTATCGAACACACACGCGATAGTCTCACCAAACGCATTATACACACGATTACGCGTTTTGTCAACGCCTCCTATTCCGTTTATCTGTTTTGTTTATAACAAAATCTTATTCACCTGAAGAGCCGAACGGCGAACACTATGTACGTGTGAATGTAAATAAATCTTCTTTGGTTTGAAACTTACGACTGCTGCACTCTTCTTTCCTTTATATATATATATATATATCTATATATATATATCTATAGATATATTCTTATATATATATATAAATATATCGTCCCTTAAAACTTCTTCAAAATGCACTTCACAAACGGAGCGGACCCTTGCATTGGTTAGGGAAATTGCTCCTAGATTTAACAAGGAAATACCTAAGGGAGTAAGGATATATATACATTCACTCATAATTATGCTCAGATTTTTTAAAAAGGTGACTCTCCGGTACCAACAACAACAAATCTGCTTATAGATGTCTAAAATGAAAACATCTATGCTTTTAAAAGAGATTGTATCATCGGTCTATTTCCTGCGGTTTATTCTACGCTTTCTCCAGTAAATTATGGGACTCTTTGTTGACTTAACTGCCACATTAGTATGAATAGACTTACAGAAAGACCCGGCGGCGCCACTAATGTCAGTATTTGACCAGGACAGTACGACTGAAAGTAGTTTAAGATGTTTGTCTATAAAACGGTGGGAAATCTTCAAGGTACTTTTTTAGATGTACCTGGTAAGCATTGGTATGACATAACCTGACTTAAAAATATATTCAGATTTAGATTCTGTTTTACAATTTTCAGATTTTGCAAGGCCCTTTTTTTCAAATCGTGCTATTTCGAGTAAGGGAATATCAGCAGAAACACTTGTATCCATATGTACCGTTTTGTATTATATCATAGTTTAATCACTTTCTGTCTCTTTAAACATTATTAGGATTTTCTTGCGATGCATTATGTTATACATTAATTAACAAGTACAACTTCAACTTCAACTTTATTTCCATAAAAATCATGTTACACAAAAGCAAATTACATAGACAAAATTTACGGAGGAGTTGACCAAAATGCCAATAAGACCAGACTGGGGTCAACCCTGAAAGTTATGTTACAACATCTTAAGATAAGGACATACAATCAACAAAACACAAAAAAAAAACGGCTCAATGCACCATGATTCGTATTACTCAAATTGAAATCAACAGCATATTACAGTATAAATAAAAGAATGCAAAATACTATTCTTTATATTTGGAAATAAGTTCACTTTTAAATTGTTTGCGAAAGTGAGGTACTGATTTCGAATTTTGTAGATGTTTCCCCAAATTGTTCCACAGAATCGGACCAGATGTTCGCACGGATTGATCAGTAACAACTTTCTTATTTCTCGTAAGATTGTAATTGTTGATATTTCTCGTGCCATACTTATGAATGTCAGACCGTTTACTAAAATAGCCGTATAATGTACTCGGCAATTTGTAAATGGAATATTTGTACATAAAAATACCAAGCTCTAGTTTGTATATAACCGGTTCAAACGGAAAGAACCGAGCGGAACCGGTGGGCAACCGATGGTTGAGTTTTGAAGCGGCCCCTAACTGAAATAATGGTAGATCCCCGGACCGTGGGCTGTAGATGTGCAAGGGGCCACTTCAAAACTCAACCACCGGTTGCCAACCGGTTCCGCTCGGTTCTTTCCGGTTGGAACCGGTTTTCTATTGTTCTAAACAATGAATTGCGGTCGACCGAAGGTTGAGTTTTGAAGTTATCCCTAACCTCAAATACGTTACATGCAATCATCATGGAAACAGATTGGTAGTCAAGCATATAGCAAGACCACTGGGTAATCAACTGTCACGTTAAAAGATGACCTAACTATAGGAAATGCAATATAAAAAAATATACAATTGTACTTGTTAATTAAATGTATAACATAAAGCATCTAGAGAAAATCCTAATAATGTTTAAAGAGGCAGAAGGTGATGAAACTATGATATAATACAAAACGGTACATTTCGTGATTCTAGAACCCTATGTTTTGTTTGTTTCATTAGATATTCGTATTTTTTTCCACAGTGCTTCATAACTCACTGTGCTGTAATTTCCGTCTGACAGAAAAACAAAATTGTTATAGATTTGAAAACGACCGAATTTGCATGTATTAGATTATGCATTAGACATACAATACTTGGTCCAACAGTTCAAATGATATATAACACGAATATTCTTTTAAAAAGACAACCATCGCTTAGCGAGGATGTTAGTACTTAATATGTTAGTGTAAATACTTGAGATCAAGGGAAACCCCTCTCGTATTAGAGAAATTATATAACCACAGTACGTATGTCAGGCATCAACCATACTCATGCATCAACCTTAATTTTGAAATACACCCAAGGACCCCTATTTTTGGCATTTGCAGTCCCTGTCACGGAATGCACCTGCAAAATATATCGTGAAAGTGTTAGTATTTCATTTTGTTTAATTTATACAGTCTGAGCTGGGTTATTTCTTGGTAAAAGAGCAAGTGAACAAGTATTTCAGTCAACTACAATTGTCACTCGTAGGATTTGCATAGCCTACAACTTCCTTGATATGGCTGTTCACCAATGTGGAACATTGTTGGTATTTAAGCAATCAAAATACCCATTACACCGAGATTACAAACTTCAAACTTACAGGAGACAGATTTTAAATCAACACTTGTGTTATCTGGGCATTGTACACATATGTAATGATATTCTCAAGAGTCAAGACCATGGGTCAGATCATCCATTACGTGTCAATGAAATGAGAAGTTATCCACTGTGATGGGTGGGCTGTCATCCAACCAAACAATTTGTTCTAGCTGCTTAGGAGTCGTGCAGGGTATCCGCCCTACGGGACACTCACGGCGCGATTGCCAACTATTATTACGCTGCCATCAGGAAATCGTAACAATCATTTCGCTTCATCTAGGTGGAAGTTGGCTAAGCGCACAACTCTATCAGCATTTAGATTTTAATATCACTCATAACAGCTCCACAATTAACATTGAGATGTGAAGTGCGGGATAAACATGTTGGTGCAATATATGATGAGTTGAAATGGATGACTGTAAAACAACGTGCTGACTATTTTACATTAACCCTTATTTACAGATGTATACATGGTCTTGCCCCGGATTACCTGGCGCATAACATCGTCCAATGATAAATAGTCGATGGGACATTTCTTCTATGTTGTTGTTTGGTAGTATCCATCGGGGGGCTTTAGGGGAAAACACCAGTGTAAATTCATAATTATTATTAAAACAATTAATCGGTCTTCTGTTTCCCACAAATAAAACTGCACATTTCTTGAAAAAGAATAAAAGTCACTTCAGTTCATTTCCCCAATATCAGTGACCTAGTGGATTCACATAGACTTCACAAACATGGATTTAAAGATATTCACTCACCGGCCCGGTATGCCGGGTGTAGAAAAACACTCAAATTCCTTTCATCTGGGAGGGCAGGACTCATGCTATAGTTGTCGCGCAGCTGAAGAGATTTCAGTTGTTACGCTCTCCAATTTATACTGAGTACTTTTCAGGACAATACTTAACCTCATTCACGAATAAATAAATAGTGAGCTTCTATAGTTCGTTTTCAATTAACTTTGGCCATTTTTTCATCATTTTTAAATGGAAAACATGAACAACATCATGATAGAATGTTTCCTGGCCATCGTTGACCTAACAACTTTGGGCATAACCAAAATCCGTAACTTATTCGTAACTTCATTTCTATCAATTTACCGCGTTTTCAAAGACAAATAAGTTCAACGACTATAGTCAACAATCATGTACACGGTTAGGTTTAGTGTGAGCGAGGACGGGTCTTTGTCACTAAACCCGAATCTTGGAGGTGGTAACACCTCGCTATAACAATGGCCCTACATACCCGGCCCATTGTAATATCTGTAGCTCATGGTTAGCTGAAGTCTATACATACCAGTGTCTACTATATGGGAAAAAGAAGATGAGGTGATCTTGTTATATATAATTTTTAAGAACATGTGCATTTTATGTGTCGGGAACAGACAGTTATGTGATCGTAATAATTTATTATGAAGTTACACTTGGTTTTCCCTTACCCCCCCAATGGGGACTACAGAATTTGTTTATCAGTTGGTTATTGGTCCACGTCCCATGGTCTAAAAACCCACGTTACGTACAAGATCCATAGTTTCATATAACATCTATATTGGACGCGCAGAACTGACTGGGGTAGGCGTACTTTCTAAACACGGGCAGGGCTTGAATCATCTTCCCCAAACCAAGCAGTCCATCATTAGCGGGTCTTTAAAAAGAACCTGAAGGCTTCATTCTTGATCAGGTACATGAAATTTTATTCTCTTTTTTAATAATCTTTTTTTGGTTGTTTTAGCCTTATGGTTTGGATTGAGTGTAAGTGTGTGTGCATTTGTGGTGGGGGTGTGGTGTTGTGAGTGTGTGTGGTGTGGTTGATGTATGTGGTGTGTGTGATGTATGTGGTGGGGGAGGGAGTGGTATGGATGGATGGTGTTGTGGGTGGGTGGTTGGGTGGGTGGTGAGTGGTGTTGTTTTGGGTGGGTGTGTGTAATGTGAGAGGTGTGCGTTTTTGGGTGTGTGTGTTGGTGTGTGTGTGAGTGTGGTGTTGTCAAGTTGCATGTTTTGGGTATGTGCTAAGTTATATGGGGTGTTTTTTTGGGGGGTGGGAGTATTTATTTTGAGGTGCTATTGGTATTTATGTGTTACAGTGATTTTTTATGCCTAGGTACTATTTAATCTACTTATGTCATTTTTTACTTTTTATATTGTATTTTTATATGTAACTGTAATTCTGTATTTTGTAAGTTTATATTGTATTGTAATTTTCCTGATCTATGTTAAGAGTGGCCTTGTGTAAAGCAGGCTGTTCAGCTGATCTCGGGCTACCTCTTTAAATTGTCTGAAATAAATAAAAAAACAATTGTCGCTTGGTGGAAGGGGGGGGGGGAAAAAAAGGGCAGGTATCTTGGCCACGGCGAGTTTGTAAAACCACGGCGAGTTTGAAAAAAACCACGGCGGTTTTTAAAAATCATTGCGAGTTTTGCATTTGGTCAACACGAACACGAGGCCGAGTTTTGCAACACGAACGCAATTTTGCAATTTTTGCATCACGAACAAGACGAGTTTTGCAACCGAACCGCTAAGTTTTAGACAAAAAGGCGCGTTTGAAAAAAAAACGACGGGTTTGAAAAAAAACGGCGAGAATTATTATTTACTATTAATTTTAATTTAGGTTAAAAAAAAAAAAAAAAATATTTTTGAATTTTTTTATTTTTATTGTAACGTATTTTTATATTTCTATTTCTTTTTTCTCTGGTTAGTCTTTGTATTTTCATAGTAACACTGGAAAAACATTGCCAGTTAAGTTATGCTAGGACAATAAATTCTTCCTTTTCGGTTATCGTTGGTGCACGTATTCCATTGTGGCCTCAAAAGGTCGGTTTAAACATGGAGTTACTTTAATAACTACATGGTCTGTATGGTTTAACATCACCTTTACTACACCATTTTGTTTCTGTCATAATCCATGAATACAGACTAATTGATGTTGAAATTAAAATGTTATTTTGACGGTTTATGTCTACGTCTCGATGGGTAAGCAAGTATCGGCCCATTCATAGGAACATTCTCGTTACATTACCATGTATATATGATTATTACACATTCATTTTAATACATCCGCATCATCATCACGACGTTTAGTTGAAAAAAGCCTAATAAAAAATAGTAGCTCACGACTGTAATTAATAAAGCGGAAAATATAGATCGTGGCTTTTATTACGTTAATTTAGTCAAGAACTTCCACTTGTATGAGCCACTGTATCATTGTTACTGTTGAGCACACCGCAACTTGTCATTTCTGGATGACCCCAAGGCTGCTCCTGTTTGTAATATAGAATAAACAGTATCTTATGTTATCTAAGTACGAAATAAGACATTAACATTTGACAAACACAGGTTATAAAATCATCTTTCCCCGGTGTTGCTCACATTTCAGCCACTGCAAATGACGTTACTTATGTCTTTATATCTTGTTAGTTGTGGGTTGTGATCAAAATACTGGCAATATTAATATTTTACACAGTTATAATTTATCTCTATCTAACGGCCGAAGCCGAGATGCTGTTCACCATGTAGCGCCAAATGTCCCTGATTGTCATTAAGTTGGGGATGTCAGATGGATCCTGCTGGATGTCTCGAGCAATCACATCAATATAGTTAAAGGGGCGACGACCCCTGTTTTGGCATGGTAACTTCCAACATGTGACGTTTGAGACTACTTGATCAATCGCACGATGACAGTGACCGGCAAATCGTGCACGGCGTTTGGCAACAGAAGATGAAATTGGAGAGATATCTCCATATATATGTGCTTTGGTCTTGTGCTCACGCCAGGATATGTTTTGTACTCGCATAAGAAGCTTGGTGTAGGTGCCATCCAGCCTGTCCTGTAGCTCTTTCTTCATGGTCCAGGTCTCAGATCCATATAACAGGATACTCTCTACACAGGCTCTAAAGATTTCAGCTTGGTTGAATTGGAGATACCAGATTGCCATAAGTGGTGTAGTTTATTGCAAGCATTCCAAGCTTGTCCTTTGCGTGACAGGAAGTCTTTCTTGCTGTCGGCAACATAGGACCCTAGATATTTGAAGTCCTTGACCTCTTTGAGTTGGCTACCATCTGTTGTGCAGATAGGTTGATGATCATCTTCCTCATTGACAGTCATATATTCA
This sequence comes from Ophioderma brevispina, assembly GCA_023653785.1. NCBI lineage: Eukaryota > Metazoa > Echinodermata > Ophiuroidea > Amphilepidida > Ophiodermatidae > Ophioderma > Ophioderma brevispina. The sequence goes on from JAMKCH010010991.1 coordinate 82,324, forward strand.
GTCTTCTTGGCATTTAGATGTAGGCCGACTTTGTCTGCAGCATTCTCAAGTGATATTAGTAGATCTTGTGCACCACATAGATAGCTAGATCATCTGCGTAGTCTGTGAGATGCTGACTTTGGTGACGTCTAGAACGCTTGGGTTTGATGGTGAGTCCTTTGTCGTTCATGATGTCAAGACGCTGTCTGAGGATGTAATCAACCACGACTACAAAGAGATAGGGGGCAAGAGTATCTCCTTGGAGGATTCCAGTAGTTGTTAGGAACTCCTTTGTGGGCCCATGCATGGTCTGCACAAAGCTATATGGGTTATCATACATGATGGCATTTGCCTTGACAGTCTCATCTGGGACACCGTAGTTGGCGAGAATATGCAGCATTACATTCCTGTTTACACTGTCAAAAGCCTTGGAAAAATCTACAAACACAATTGAAGCTTTTCTCTTGGAAATTCTCAACTCTTCTATGATCCTTCTGAGGGCAAGTATCTGAGGTAGTGTTGATCTGCCTTTGCGAAAACCGTTCTGGTTCCGTCTGAGAATGGGATCTATGTGAGGAGTGATTCTGTTGAGCAGCATGGAGTTGTAGATCTTAGAGGCTAGTTGTGACAGTGCGATTCCTCTGTAGTTTTGGGGTTGTTGGAGGTCGCCTTTCTTTGGTAGAGGAATGATGTTGAAAATGCAGCTGGTTTGTTCCCATGTAGGTGTTGTTACAAAATTCTAACAGTTGATCATGGAATATTGGATTCTTCCAGACTACTGCAGGAATGTTGTCGGGACCAGGTGTCTTGGTGTTGTTCAGTTTTTTCAGGCAGATCTGAAGCTCCTCTATAGTGAAAGGTCCAGTCTGGATGGGAAGGGTGTCTGCTATCTTGTGATTGAAGAAAGATTCATCAAGGTTAGTGTTATTCTGAACTGGCTTGCCAAGTAGAGAACTAAAGTGCTGAAACCACGTGTCAAGGCGCTCTACAGTTGTTTCACCTTTGATTCTTATAGGTGCGATGGCCTTGTTATCGGTCAGCTCCCTCAAGCAAGACCTCCCAGGCAGCAGCATGCTTGTTTTCAAGATGTAGGGCATCAAGTGCTTCAGCCTTGGACTTAACATGCTCCTCAAGCACCACATTGTAAGCATCATCAAGTGCAGCCTTAGCAGCATCAAGGTTCTGCTTGGAGCTTCTGGTGGATTTAGTACGGTGCTTCTTGCTGGAGACTTCAGCTTTTCTCTGGCTCTGCTGACTTTGTCATTTGAGGCAAAGGCAGTAGTCTTCTTCTTTCTTCTAGGTAGCATCTCCAATGCCATTCTTGTTGGCTGAAGTGAGGACATCATATACTGCGCTGGAGTTCTTGTCTTCAAGCTCATCAACAAGTGTTGAACCTGTTATGTACTGCTACAGTATACTGCTCACACAGCTTTGTATCCCCCACTACGTTCCTCCAGTCAATTGTTTTCATGGGATCTCTGGGAGGGGATTTACTCTGACGATAACTTATCTGGGTCCTGCAAGAGACAATTCTGTGATCAGATTTAACAGCTTCAAAAGTGTTGTAGGCTCTTGAGTTCTTAATACTGTTAATCCACTTCTTTCTGACCAGAATATAGTCCAGTTGGACAAGTTCTCCATTTGGGCGGCGGTGTGTCCACAGTCTACCTGCTTGATTTTGGAATTTGGTTATTAGTGGCAACAAGGTAAATTGTTCCAAGAAGTACTCATGGTAATTCCATTTATGTTGGACTCGTTGTTGCCAAGTGAACAGCGCGTAGTCAGACCCAGACTTAGCGTTGTTGTAATCTCCAGGGATGTACAGAAGATATGTGCTGGAACTGTACTGTGTGGCAGTGGAAAGTCATGATTTAAAAGTGAGAGACGGTTTCTTCTAGAGGAGTCGTGTGGGGGCTTTGTAACAGCAAATAATGACTGTGTTTCAGGATTGCCGTCAGGTAAGCGTCAAGGATGCGCCTCATTTAAAGTTGACAAGGTTGGCACATGCCTTGAGAGGCATGTGGGTGCTTAAAAGAAACCCCACTGTTACTCCTGTAGCTGCATTTCTTGTTCTTCCAGGCAGAGGCTGTAATAAGTGCACATCCATGGATAGTCTCCGTAGTAGAGGTCACTGTGACAGCGTGTTCTTGTATGCAGATGACATCGATAATCATACAGTTGTGCTAATGTACGAGTTTTCTTTCTGGCTGTGTGAAAGTGGCTGGACATTAAATGTGTGATGATTAAAGCATTTTTGCGTCAACAAAATTGTCCATTGCATCTTTTGTCACGATCAGCCCCCCCCCCCTTGGGTGGACATCCAGTAGGCGTTAGGACCAACCCATCATACGTATTGGATAGACCAATTTTGACTCAGGAGGCACAGACTTTAAATCGGGGCTTTAACCATTGTGCTACGTTGGGAATATTCATCCTGCCAAATAGCTAAATAGTAGCTGGGATCGCCAGGTCTCCCTTAGCCTTTGTATTTAACGGTGACACTCTGCAAGGCAGAGGCAGGTAGTGCCGTTTCTGTCAGGGATGGTCCATTTAACCAACCTAGCACGACAGCAGGTAATATTTCACAATAGTTGGGTTGACCAAGTATATACCTATGGACCTACTTACTCAATAACGGAGATAAAGGAAAGAGAGAAGGAGTAGTCACAGCACCAGATGGCACCCACACTGTTTTACAAGACAAAAAGAGAGGTGGAGGATGCTGTTCTCCATTTTTGTGGAAAAGTCCTGAGACAACTTCCCCCATCTCCTGATGTCCGGTTGGGGTTGCACCTTCAAGCCATACTAGGGATCTGTGCCTGTCCCAGATAGGTGTCACTAATGAGTGTGATCTCCAGAGGATCACGTGCCTCTAATCCTACATTGGGATAGAAAACCTAGTATCCCAGACAAGCCATAAAGCCAACCTGCCAAACCAACCCAATTGGCTCATCTGTCGAGCCAACCAGATTGATTACCTATCCTAGCCAACTGTTTGCGAAAGGATGGATAGAGATGATGAAGGAGTTAAGTAGGTAGAGTAGGTAGGGATCACCCAGAGGGATGAGAAATCCACTGGGGAAGGAAATCCAGCACAAGTATTAGAGGTGCAGGCACTTACATGTTTCAAAGGTGTAATAAGGGGCTGGCAAAGGTAATTTTAAGCTCCCCGGCACTAGGGCTGTGCCTACCTTAACAAAAATATAAACAGTGACAACAACGAAATGCACTCGACTACCTTGAACACTTTTTAGGATTTTTCGAAAGTTTGACAACTCAGACAAATATGGAAAATTAGCTGTAATACCCTACAACCCTTCAAATAGACTTGCTCCTGTGACACGAGTCATTACTCATCATTTATATAGTTCCAGAGAAGTCACGTAAATTAGTGGAGTGTAGTTCCCCGTTACGGTCTCTGTTCGTTTCGGTGAACTAGTATCATGCAATCGCTTTCAATTTGTATCTCTATAGCGTATCATGTTTACTTATTACTCAGAGTCATAATTTATGAGTTCATGTATCATGATTTTCACGGTTTCTTTTACAAAGACCCAAGATGTCTATAATAATACAGGGTGTCTTAAGAAAAAAATACATCGCGGTCCTCAGACAGCTGGTGTCCTCTGCCGTCACGGATTGTGAATGGGGCCAAAGGTCACATAAAGTCACCAAGGTCACATGAGGTCACCAAGATGTCACCCCACCCCGCCCCCTTCTTTCCACCAAGTTACATCATCGTAGCCCTTAAGGAACATGCAATATATTAAGGATTAACATTTTGACCACAGACACCCACACAAAAAACACAACAGACATAAGGGTTAACATTTTGACGACAGAAACGCACAGACATACGACCAGAGTAATCCCTTTGTGCCTTATGCAATTCCTGCAGACGATACAAAAACGGAACCCAAATTTGACTATCTCACTTTAATATTTATTTTATTGAATCTGCTACAGAAATATTTGCAAACATTTGTTCAAGCAGTATATGATAAAAAGGATATAATTGTTTTTTAAGTTTTCTCATTGTACGGTTGAGCAATTGAGAGAGAGAGAGAGAGAATGAGTTATATAAAACCGTTATGTCCTCGGTGGCCGCCTTTTGCTTCGCCTAAGGTTTGAATACTGTGTCTGCAAACTCAGTAAATATTAAAAACTGACAGTCAAACTTTGTTCCCGCTTTTTAGACATCTACTATGTGTGTTTAAGAGTTCCAAGCGACATTCACTGCATCTATAGTTCTCTTGCTATTTGCTCTGAAAACCTTCGGTCGATTCTTTCTACGAATTGTATCGAAAGCAGCAATTTCTGGTTTCAGACTAAGATTTGGAACCAAATTTAATATCTATGAAGGTCCAACAAATGGAAAAGAAAAATGGTATTTCGATCGTTTTGCGAAATGTTATTTCCAATAACTCTAAAACCGTATTGATCATTTTGAAAAAAAAAATGGCTTTTAGTTTCTTTGATTGAAAAAAATCAAGTTTTTCAATTGAAAATAAAACATATTGTTTACATAAGTCATATGTCATGTCGATAATTTGATAATAAAGTCGGTTTTAAAAATGAAATGATTCGGTTTGTAAATCGATTTTTTTTTAATCTGAGATTTTCTTTGCAAATCACAAATACTGTTGAATCAATTTTTTCCATTAAAAAATCCCCGATAAACTTTCATTACGTCAACTACATAAGAAGAACTACAAAACAAGGCAAATGAGTGCACTCGTGCATTGTTCTTAATTTTTTCTTTAATGATTTCGTTAAATATCCCAATGCTGTGGCTCAGGCATGTATATAAGACGAAAGCGCTGCCAATGATGATGACGAAAATATAAATAGGACTAAGGCCTGAGCCAATTATTAATTGAGCCTGAAGTATTTGCTCGCTATTGTACCGTTAAGATTTTGCCTAATCAATGCCTCCCGTGTGACGTTTGTGAAAATAACCCCTATCGATGTCAATGCTGTTCAGTTGAAAATCGGAAAGGTCACCCAAAATGAAAAGGAGAATTTCTGCGTAGAATTAGAAACGTAATACCATGGTTTTAGATCAGGGATTGAAATCAAAATCTATGTAGTCGAGCCTGACTTCCCATTTTACCGATGCACCCTTTGTCCCACAATGTACTGCCCCAAACGACCGCGTCAACCTTGTATTTGGTAGCACGGTATCGATAAATAACGCTATCCATGTAAGCTCACTTGTACGAGGTTGAATATTGCATTGTGATAGGAAGGAAAACTGTTTAAATTATCTGCGTCATCTATATTTTAACAATTGACCTCTCTTAAATAAAAATGGCTACTTTATGTTTCCCCATGTTTTATACGACATTTGATAGGATTTAGAAAAAAAAACACTATTCAAAAACACTTTCATTTGATTTTGGGTACACTGTATTAATTTTTTCCAACGAATAAACTGTAGATGTAAACTAGTTAAGGTGCTATAGGTCTCAGATCAGCCGTTACAAAAGTAGTAAAGTTCGTAAAGTTGGAATAAAATATTTGTACCACTTTTTATGGAATGATTCTTACAGTGTGAGTTATTTATGATATCTAGGGATGTATATCGCCACCTTACTTGAATGATCAGTCTCTTCCGATAATATCACCATGAACTTAGTCCACAATTGTTAACCCTTTAAGATCTGTGTCCTTAGCCTGAAAGGAAAAGGGGTGTTTGAACAGCAGATTTAAGGATTTTGTTACAAGTTTTTCACATCAGTCATTTTAACATATTTTGGGGTGAGTTCATGCATCGAATTGTTCAATAGTACTGTTTTAAATGTCAATCAGTCACTAACATCGAGTATGGCCATCCCTGGCATGAATCAGTGTGTCAAGACGTCGTGGCATACTGTGCACAAGGTTGTTTATGATGTCAATGGGCAGAGCACTCCACTCATCGGTCAGAGGCTGAGCTAGCTCCTGTAGTGTTTGAGGAAGATTGTCCTTGTAATTGATGGCTCGGCCTAAGGCATCCCATCATGCTCGGTAGGGTTCAAATCAGAGGAACAAGCAGGCCATGGTATCTGCTCCCCCCGCCCCCCGTGCCTCAAGAAATTTTCTCACTACAGCGGTCCTGTGCTGCGTGACATTGTCGTCTTGCAGCCGAAAATTGTTTACATAAACCTTCTTGCATGTGGCTGACAGTGGTTTTCCAGAATGTCCAGGTACACGACGGCGTTCCTGTTTGCATCTGGTACCACCAGTGATGTTTTCTCTCCATAATGAATACCGGTCCATACGATCACTGAGCCACCACCACCATGAGTCGATTCCTGAATACAGTCATCTCTGAGGTTCTCATCACGTAATCGACGAACCCTTTGTCTTCCATCTTGATGGTCATGAATGTAGCGGCTCTCGCCAATTTCGCCAGTGATGAGCTTTAATCTTCTGTGTTCCTGCAGCGAAGTCGATCAACTCTGTGGTGAACGGTTGGGCGTAGACATTTGGTCATTCGTCTTGCTCGGTAACCATGTTGAAGCAATATCCGATTTATAGGTTGGATGGAAACGTTGATTCCATATTGTCTTCGCCACAAACGACGAAGACAGTTCGTTGGCATTTTCCGGGATCTACGGTACAGATTAAGCAGTCGGCGATCATCTCGTCTGGAAGTCAATCGTGGTCGTCCTGAAGATTTTCGTGGCCTCAAATGACCCACCTCTCGATGATGTCTGAGGATTTTACAGACCATACTCTGCGATATCCCGAGGAAATCACCGACTCTGGCTTGTTTGTACCCTTCCCGTCGGAGTGCAAGTACTCTTTGGTGTATTGACAATGCCGTTGGATGAGGCATAGCCTAGGGAACCTCTGTGTCAGTGTTTGTTGTAAACGTAACAACCAACTCTGAAAAATGGGCTCCTTCCACACCGGCTTGAAGCAGGGAAAAGGAATAAACAACAGACGTCTGACATTTTATAGCTCCCAACAAAAGGCATCGTTACTTAATTCAAAATTATGCATGGATTCACTTCACCTGGGTAGTGGGGACTTATGTAATCATTCACGTACTCTAATATGATTACTGAGGTGTTTAAATAGAAATACATTTTAAGAGTGGGTCTGAAAAAATATGTCAACTTTATGAGCAACTGGGTAGTAATACCCTTTAATTAAAACGAAATTTAGAACACAGATTTGAGTTTTATTTCATGATATTATTTTGATATTGTTTCAAACTACTGCTAGTGTACATTTTGTAAAACAGTTTTCTTTATTCACTATGTTATTTATTCTTATGAATATACCAGTTGCAGCATGATCTATCTGATATCATAATTCAGAAAACATTTGGAGAAATGGGACCCGTTTAGTCTTTATGTACTTGATTAGATCGAATTATTGAGACCCAACCAGGTGGTGGTCAAGACTGTCCCAATTTCCCCAATCCTCGTATTTTTAAGTAGTACGGTATCTATAAATAACGCTAACCACGTGCGCTTACGGGTACGAAGTTGAATATTACTTTGTGATAGGGAAGGGAAAGTTTGAAATCACGTGCGTCGTCTTGTTGGAGAAATCTCTTATATTCGCATGTGTTAACATGCGAATATATTGTGCTTGTACTGTTTAGTTTTCTCCTCCTTCTTACCTAGCCGTGCTTCGCACACGGCTAGGTCTTGTATTTTAGAGATTTCTCCGATTGCCACGAAAATTTGTCAGAAGAACCACTGACCCAAGGTCCCTATAGGGTGTACACAGATTTGGGTCAAAGGTCACGTGGGCCAATTAAAGGGGCATTCTTTGAAAATTTACGGAACTCTATAAAAGCCGCCTTCTGCCACAGAATAAGTGCCATGATCACCAGATGTTATCAGAAGAACCACTGACCCAAGACCCCTATGGGGTGTACGCAGATTGGGGTCAAAGGTCATGTGGGCCGATTAAAGGGGCATTCGTCCAAATTCTATAAATTCCTTCTTGCTCCACAAATCAATTGCTATAATCACAAGACTTGTTCAGAAGAACCGCTGACCCAAGGTCCCTATGGGGTGTACACAGAACTTTGATCGAAGGTCATTAAGGGGTCATTAAAGGGGCACTTGCGGTCTGAATTCAAAAAATCATATTTGCTATATGCAAGGTAGCATGGTCACGTGACTCATGCATATGAAGGCAGCTTGAGATCCTTCACCACAGTTTTGCTCAATCATGGGGGTCAAAGGCATTAAAGGCGACTTCCGGTCTTTAATGTGTAAAATCTTCAAAAATCCCATGTTTGCTATATTGCAACTATTGTATGGTAACGTTACTCATGCATATGAAGCAGCTTCAGACTCTTCACAAAATGCTATGCTCGGCTGGGGTCAAATGTCATTTTATCCCCACGGGGGCTTTAGGTTCGTGCTCTCGAGCACAATTTGGCCTTCTATATATACCCCCGTCAATACGGGCAACGTATTCTGCTTGTGCTTTAACCCAGGTCAAAATCCAGTGCTCCCAGTTCACTGTTTTCAAACAGACCAGTTTAAATTCCGTTGATCCCAGTTGAATATCCAGTTGAATTCAGTTGATTCCGGACGGAAAATGGAACAGTTTTAACTAGGGTTTACCGCCTCATCTGAACTCAGTTACGATCTGTTACAAACGTTAAAAACATTTGAAACCAGTTATTTCGTCACGGAAAATGGAAACCACTTTCAACGGGGGTCACTGGAAGTTTGACCTTGTAGTCTTCTGGCTCTTCTTCGTACTATGCCCGTGAACGGGGCATAGTATTCTGCTTTGCTGTTAGTCTTCTCCTTCTTTTCTTCTTCCGACCATCGCTTTTTCGCCTTCTCTTCTGCCAAACGGCTGGCCGATATTGACAAAATCGGTCAGAAAGAACCAAAAGAACACTGACCCAAGCTAACATCAGGGGTGTACATATTTGACCTTTTACCTCTCGTATGGTCAATAGAGGTCAAAAACTAAAAATCTTTGGGAAGCTACTTCTTCTACAGAATAGGTGCACTACTGCTGAAATTCTGCATGAGCATCGTCCTTGGTCGTGTAATAACAGCTTGTACACGGAATTAATATCGGAACTCATTAACATTTAAAATGGCGGCATTATCTACTTAATTGCAAAATGTATATCTCAAAATCGATAACACTTGGATAGGTGATTCTGTGCAAAAGTTGCGGATAATTCGAGACGAATCAGTGACAGAATATTGGCCCCCAGGGGTCACGTGTAAGATATTTCAATGAGCTAATTAATATGCAAACACGCTATAACTCATCAACCAAAAGTGATATTTATGTCCAAATGGTTTCACAAGAACCCCTGGGAAAAGCTCTATTTCTTATGTGCACAATATGGCGTCAAAGGTCAAAATGGGGTCAATCTGGGGTCAAATGAAAAAGAAGCTTAATTGAACCTACAGAGCTACCATCTTGTAGCATCAATGAAAAGTGAAAAAGTGTCCACAGTCCAACCCCCGCTCTAAAGAAGCCAATCGTTAAGGGTCAAAAAGGTCAACATTAAATGGATCTAACGATTATATATGCATCGTGTAGGCCTCGAGGCAAATGAAAGGGTCAAAGGTCAACACAAACAACTCGACATGTGCACTAATGACCTTTCATCATTACGGACCGGGTCATGTCTCCCTGGAGTTGTCTATTCTTCGTGTTTCAGTAATTTTGCTTTTTTTGCTCTTATAGCAAACGCTTGGGCCGATATTAACCAAAATTGATCAGAAAACCACTAACCCAAGCTACACTAGGGGTGTACTAGTTTGACCTTTGACCTCTCGTAGGGGTCAATAGAGTCAAAAACTAAAAAAAAAAATCTTTTGAGGCCCTACTTCTACAGATTACTGCGCTACATACGCAATTCTGCAATGAGCATCTCTTTGGGCAATATACCCTTGTACACCGAATTACTATCGGAACTCATTATCATTCAAAATGGCGGCATTATCTAATTAATATGCAAAATTGCTATATCTCAAAATCGATACAACCTAGATAGGTGATGTCTGCGCAAAAGTTGCGGATAATGTCGAGACGAATCATGTGACAGAACATTGGCCATAGGGGTCACGTGCAAGATATGCAAATGAGCTAATTAATATGCAAAAACGCTATAACTCATTAACCAAAGTAGATATTTATGTCAAATTTGTTCACACGAACCACTGGAAAAAGCTCTATTACTTATATGCACATTTTGCGATCAAAAGGTCAAATGGGGTCATCTAGGGGTCAAATATAAAAGAAGCTTAATTGACCTAAATACCTATGCCATCTTGTAGGCATCAATGAAAAGTGAAAAAGAGTCCACAGTGACCCCGCTCTGTGAGCCATCGTTAATGGGTCAAAGGTCAAAATACACAAAATATCAAGCTTGCTTATATTCACTGATCTCTACGCACTGGATAGGCTGTCGCCACGCGATTGAATAGCGAGCCGGTGAAGAAACCGGAAGTTCCACAGCGTCCCTTTTGCTCTACCCAAAACATTCACTCGGTTGCACGGGTTTCTATGGGATGAGTATAACGTATGCCTTTATAAAGTACTTTCCTGGTCAATATTTGAAAAAATATCAAGCGTTTGCAATATGTATGGAGTATGTTGCCCGTTTTGTCTGAAATTAACTGTGAGTAGAAGTAAACAAATGTATTCTATGCAATTTTGCGACCAATTATAGTGATGATACTGGTGGGTACCGGTACAAGTCGTAGCCTATACACTGGATACATAATCGTCATGCACTTGCATTGCCACTGTACTACGGCTGTGCTCTAAAATGCTATATAACTCCATGGATAACTAGTATGGAGGCGCTTGTGATGGTGATTATTTTTATTATCACAAACAGTGTCACTAGACTATGCCCTGGTGGAGTTTTTGATAACAATCGAATCGTACTGCGGTAATCATAGTACTAGACACAGCGAGCAAGCCGTTGTGTCCGACCCATGCCTAAGCATGACATATCACGTTGTCTGGTCATGTATGATCACGAGCCGTTGACCTCGGACACTCAAGCCGTTTGTGTACCATTACTACATCGGCTAGCTCTAGCGCTGAGTCCAGCGCCTCTAAAAAAGGAACAATTTTCCTTATAATCCGCAATTTTCAAGTACCTAAAAATTTCAGTTCCTTCCTATTTACTTTCAGTTTTGATTTAAACAATGATTTTGGTGCACTATACTGACCCAATAGACTGTATTGCATTATCTTTCTTCAAAGCGAGATTTATCGGGGGGGGGGGGGTGGGGGGGGGGTTCAGGGTTTTGTTGGGTAACTTGGCCATGCTTCATTCCAGGATTTCTGAAATTGGACCCCTAAAAGGCTAACAAGAACCATTTTCAGTTTTCATGAAAGAACCCTAACTTGAGTCTCACGAGCCATTTTTTTGAAAATTACTAGTTTCCAGGTTTTTTTTTAAATAGGGGTCGAAATTATACCCCTTGCGGACCTGTTCTCAATACGTGTCTAAATACCTTTAAACTAGCCACTACCAAACCTACAACTTTTTGCTATAATGCAAGACAGATTTTACAACCTCGGGTTTTATTTTGCTGATATGACTTATAACCCCTAGGGTTGTCCTGCATTGCGCTATAGTCTCTTTTTTTTTGAACGAGCATGGTCCCCGACACAATTTTTGTCCAAAATATATCTAATAATATTTTTTAATAGAACGTGCATGCCCCCAAATCTCTTAAAGCTTTAAAAAGAGATACGGAGGTCATTTTCAGAAAGAAAAGGCCCTACCTTAGCCCTTTTTTGTAATAAACAATGTCTCTTGGGCTGGGAGGGGGTACCACCCCCTTGATTTTCTTTTTACACATATCCGATTCCTTAAATTGGTACCACAAGATAGCTTTGCGTTTTCCCTCTCTTTCCATGCTGTAAAATAAAGTACCAACATTCCCAATATGATGTCATAAGTTAAGGAAGAGTGAAAATACATGATATAGGGTTGAAAATTGATTTTTTCAATTTTACTCAAAAACATCTCTAAACGCTCTTGGAAAAAGAAGAATTTCCCATCATGTGAAGCCCAAACCGCATGGACGGTATATACTCCTAACTTTTTTTCATGTTTTTTGGTGATATGACGTCACTTTGAAGTAGTCCTAATGCTGAGCATGTGGTAGCTTCATTTTGGTATCAATGACACGATAGGAAGATCACTATCCATTGGTACCAAAAATCAGTGTCTGTGTATTCCCTCGCCATAACAAGCGGGTTGCTACTTCCCCCCCCCTCCCCCCCGGATACCCCCCCCCCCCGCCCCCCCCCCCCCCCCACCCATCACCTTGGGAGCGTAACCAATTCAATTGCGGGGGCTCATAGGGGGAAAAGCGGAAAAAAATCTTGAAGGAGGATATATCTGTGAATAATATACTAGAAGTCAAGCGTTGCCTCGTAATTATTGTGTCCTGTGAGCGAACACGGTTCAAATATGTCATTTTAAAAAAAGACATTTTTAAAACAATTTTTGTATCATATTTTGTTCGAACAATACCTGCCCATAATAACCGAAATAGGAAGGACCAATAATTGACAACCTTGACATACGCGCATTAACGCCTATTCTGTCCCTTTTCCGTCGTTTCCCTATTCCTTTTTACTTGCAAGAATCGGGTCTTGGGTAGAGCAAAAGGCCCGCCGTGCAACTTCCGGTTTTCTCACGTTCGAGCGGCGACGCCTAGCCAGTGGTTGTAGAGATCAGTGCTTAAATTGCAAGAATAACCTATGTTTGGCAGCGAAGGTGACATCAGAGTAACAAGGACACCATCCCCTTAACCACGTGTACCAGCTCTAAACCAAACACAAACAATTAAACCACTCGATCGATACGACGACGCCAAGACAGGCATATGAAATTTAAGAAGTTCGCGCTTTTGTATAGTCTGTAAGACTGGGTTTAGATCCAACAAAGGTATTTACTTACCCCCGTATTTTCCTACGAATTCAGTCTTCTTCCTCTTTACAGTAGTATTTCCCGTATCCATGCTACGCACATATGCCTAAAACACACAAACAACAACGAACAAAATGCGCGCGCCGTCGTGCATTACGTGCGTATAGGCAGCGTATATTTTACCATATGCAGCTCACGCTGTATACGGCGCACATTATAAAACCTTTTCGTCACGCTTCGAAAGAACTAGAAGGCTACTTTTATGTCCAGCTTGAGATACTTCACCAAAGTTATACAGAATTTGGATCGTGGTCAGCAATGGTCATTTTTACTTGCGGGCTATGTCCTTGAGTCCGTCTAGTTCTTCTTCTTCAGAACCTTTGTTTTTTTTTAACCTTCTTCTGCCAAACGCTTGTCCAATAATAGCCAAAATCGGTCAGGGGAACCACTGACCCAAGCTACACCAGGGGTACATAGTTTGACATTGACCCGTTCGTTAGGGGTCACGCGGGCGATTAAAAGGGCACTCGACGGAACTCGTTACAATGCATTTTCTGCCACGAATAAATGCTATGACCACCGTATGTTGTCAGAAGCACCACTGGACCCAAAGACCCTTCTATGGTGTACCCAGATTGGGGTCAAAGGTCACGTGGGCCATAAAGGGGCATTCGTCGGAACTCTTTAAAATGCATTCTTTTATACAAACAACCCGTGATGGTGACTGGCTCCGTCATGTGACCGACATTAGTCGGTGTGTAAGAGTTGGACACAGAATTTTTGATTTTCAAAGGTCATTATAGGGGTCACTTACGGTCTGAATGTGAAAAATCTTCAAAAATTCATATTAGCTAAATGGAAGTAGCATGTCACGTGACTCATGCATATGAAGCTTGAGACCCTTCACCAAAGTTGTGCCAAACATGGGGTCAAAGGTCATCACGGGTCATTCCAGGTCGAATGTGAAAAAAAAATCAAAAAAATCATATTGCTTATATAAGGTCGCAGGGTCACGTAACTCATGCATGATGAAGCAGCTTGAGGACCTTCAACAACATTGTGCTAAACATGGGGTCAAAGGTCATAAAGGGGAACTTCCGGTCTTAATGTAAAAATCTTCAAAAAATCATAGTGCCTATGCAAGTAAGCGTGGTCACGTAACTCATGCATTTGAAGAGCTTGTGACCCTTACACCACATTTGTACTCAACATGGGGTCAAAGGTCATTAAAGGGGAACTTACTGTCTTAATGTGAAAAAAAATAAAACACATTATATTTGCTTTATGTAGGTAGTATGGTCACGTAAAACTAATGCAATGAAGTAGCTTGACACCCGTAACCAAAGTTGTGCTCAACATGGGGTCAAAGGTCATTAAAGGGGAACTTCCGGTCTTAATGTGAGAAAAAGCTTCAAAAAATCATAGCTACTATACCCAACTTTGCCAAGGCACGTGACTTATGTATAAAACCAGCTTTGAGACCCTTCACAAAATTTGTGTCGGCATGGGGGTTAAAGGTCATTAAGGGGCATTTCGTGATGGCATGCGTGTTCTTGCCATGCCACATGCGGAATTACCCGTGTTTACTAAACACAACTGTGGCGTCAGTTGTATTCTTTCTTATAATGTAATGAAAGCTAATGCATGAAACAACAATTGTGCCTCTCTTTCAAGACACAACATGACTAATTATGTTTTCCGTGCTTTCCTGCTATTAGAACATTAAACAAATTACTATTTGTACTATGTTTTGGGGGCTAGAAACAGTAGTCCTTGTCTTTTCCGGTCCTTAGAAGATATAGAGAGAAACCATTAATTTGGAAAATTACCCTAGTATTTTCTGAAAACATCTTTCTTTGAAATTTTTTGGCGCTCTAAATCAATAAGTTTAGGAAGACGCCAACAATAAATAATACTAATTTTTAGAACCATAATCTATCTTTTCCATCAATAATAAGAATCATTATGCAAAATGGATATTAGTATCAGACGTTACAAAAGTAGACTTACAGGAAACCCTTTTATTAAAAAAAAATAAGTCAGAAAAAAAATTACTTCGGATTATTTTGATATTGTTTGTACTAATGTGTTGGGGCTAGAAACAGTAGTCCTTGTCTTTTCCGGTCCTTCGAAGATTAAAGAGAGACACATTATTGGGAAATTAACCCCCATTATTTTCTGAACACTCTTATCATTTGAAAATTTTTGGGCGCTCTAAATTAAGTTTGGAGGCCAACCCAAATAAAATATAATATTTTTAGAACGCATAATCTATCTTTTCCATCTAATGAACTACGAACATTAGGCCAAATGGATATTAGTATCACGTTACAAAAGTAGTCACCAGTTTACAGAAACCCTTTTATTTAAAAAAATAATTCAGAAAAAGATTACTTCAGGATATTATTTTGATATTTTGAACTACTGCTAGTGTACTTTGTGTAAAACAATATTCTTTATTTTTTTTATTTTTTGTATTCTTATTATTTTGTTGTTTTAAATTATCATGATATTCACATAGAATACATGGGAACAGTTTGAGTGTATTATGTAGTTCAGGGCCAAATGTAAGCAAGCTGGTTTCCGTGGGGCCTTTTCATGTTTATTTTTCTAATTGTAGTTCCAATATACATTAGCCACTTATAAAAATATGAGGGTGGCCCAATTTTTTCTGAAGCATTATAATGAGATTATTTAGCAAATTAATATATGTCATTATACGTCATAGAAAACACTCAAGTACTTTGAAAGTTTAACAAAAGAGTGGGTATATTTCTTTTGGCCATTACAAACATTTACAAACTCTTATCTGCTGCGTGCCTCTTGATGGCTTTTCAAATTCAAGATGGCGCCAAAACGGGTGCATTTGAAGGTGACACCTTAAATTACTGGGTACCATATTATATCTATCATTTTGATTATATCATCCAAAATTAATAAAATGTGTAGAGTATGTGCTTGACCATTCAGTATTCCGGTCTGGCATTTCCGTCTTTAATAGTATAGATGGAGAAACCTCAGATGGTGACCAATAGTTACGTTTGCCGTTTCAGACTTTCCAAACTACAAATTACCATTATTGTTTTAATATTTAGTTATGTATCATCCAGGAAATTATTAATAATTTAAGACGTGAACGGAAGGCATATTGCCAATAATTTTTTCATCTTAGGTATCTTAACAAACCTAAATATACCAGATCTGGAGTTTCCTATTTATTCAAGGTCATATCTTCAATACGTTTATCGTGATTTTTGGCGAAGATACTAAATATATATACAATGCGAATTAAGAAAGTGAATATAAAGTATATCCGGCGATTGCCTTTGAAAATAAAAGTGCGTCCTCACCACAATGATTATTTTGATCAAATTGTTAATTTTATTCACAATTTTTTGCCATTGTGCTGGTAACTTTTTGCGACATTTTGATCTGAAGCAAATAATGATCGGTAAAGTTTGCGTTGGTCCTTGAAAAAATATGTTTGTGGTTCTTATCACATAAAAAAGTAGGATTACATTGGCCCAAATATCGGCATGTTCATTTCAATAATTGTTCATCATTTGTGCGCTCACTTGTTTCTACGAATTTGCCATAATCATAAACCATAGTTGCAACTTTCTTTTTGGTAGAAAATGAAAAGCTCATTTGTTTATTTTTGAAGGTCGGAAGTACAATAATTACAATATCAGCTAGAAGCCCCGTCTACGAAATTCTATGGAAAACCAGCAAGTTCATGGCCTGGACTTGTTTTTTTTTCCAAAATTATAAATGGCCCGCTTGTACATAGACGCCCTTTTATAAATTCCAAGCCTGATCAGTGTAAGCTAGACGTAGACAACATTCAAACCAATTTGTGATTCTCGCTGCAAATACCGATGTTTATGCCATGTCTTTCTTCTCTATAGTCATAAACAACTCCAAAGTCAACCATTGGATCAACTACACTGCAAAAAGGAAGTAAGTCAATTTCTGTACAAATTGGTCCCTATCAGACATCATTCTTGACTACAACTGTCATATGATAATTTGTAAACAAAATTGACCAATTTATTTTACTTGCAGTCCACATTCATTTAAAAATGCTTCTTCTCTTCGCCTCTCCCCTCGTCTTTCCCCCCCCCCCTCTCTCTTCTCTCTCGCTCTCTCTTTCACAACACATTAATTGTCCCCCTCCTGCACCTCCCTTTTGAATTTTACTGGATTCTTTTCGGAGGAATACGAACCAAGATCCAAGAATTCCCTATGCTCTCGAGAAAGGCGAAATTACTTGGACAGCCTACTCTGGGTAGGTCATTTTTAAAGAAAAACATCCCTAAATGTATAATAACCCATGATCCCAATCCAAACATTCGTCCAAGGTCAAACTACAGTGTGTACTACTTCTTTATCCCATTTGGCAAAACACACCAATCAATTTTCTATATGTTCAGTGACCATCAATTCTAACTGCTCAAATGCATATATTTGGCCCTTGTTTATCAGCGTAACAAATAGCAAAATGATAAAATTCAGGCCGGATGGATCTATAGCAAATCACACTGAAAACCCGCTAGGGATGAGGAGTGCCCTAATAAAGGACGGCTCAGAATATATATTTATAGACGTCTCGAAGATCAAAGTATATCCCTAGCTACAGCCAATACACCTTTTGAAGGATTTGAGCGTAGTTTTATGCCTTTTAAAACTTAAGATTCTTTGCGTCTTGAAAGTAACCCTCTCTTGCAGTATTTAGATAGAAGACGTTCAATGACGTCATCGCTACGTGTATTTTGCTATTTAATCGCATTATGAAGTGAAGACGATAACAAATTTGGAGATTCTATTGATTGGGAGTTGCTTTCAGACATGCAATGTTAACGAATCTAATATGAGTGTACTTAAGGGTTAACCGAACCAAGTGCATTCCCGGATATGCGCACTTTCTCAAAAAGTAGGATACCACATTGGGAGTATACTACATAAACTACTAAAAATTTAGCATGAATTCATCATGCTGCGCTATAGAGTGCTAACATTTATGAGATTTATAATAATATACATACAAATAAGTAGATAATAAATAAAATAAAAAGATACACATATCATATATCATGATGTTCTGAAATTCCCCGGCTGAACCAAACACTTAAGCTAGTCAAAACTACCGCTCTCAGTATGTCTTGAATTGCTCAACGCTGTATTATGATCACCTTCTGGGTTGTGAACCCCCCCCCCCCCCCCCAAAAGAATTAGAGAATAAAAGATAGGATTGTGGTTTGACCTATCTAATATCGTGTCAATGGATGGCAGTCCAATATTTGAGTAGTGGATGCCCGGCGCAACTACGATAAAAATATTGGACTGCCCATCCAATATGAACCGAAAGAGATAGGCCAAAAACAACAAACCTCTTTTATCTCTTCTATTTAGTTTTGGTTGTTTTTAATCACCAAAAGAGTTTTATTTCAATATATTAGTTTAAAAAACAAAAATATTCCCCCCGCTGTAAAAAATGAACCAACTCATACTAGCTGCGTGCACTGCGTTACGTATCCTTATACACGCGCGCGTTAACACTTGCGCGGAGACGCACTATCTAATATAGTCTCATTAAGATAGGCAACAACCAATGATATTGCGTGTTTGCTTACTAAACCCCGCCCACTGAATAAGAATACATTTAAAATTGCACTCTTAAGATTTAGATGCAGCAATGACTTCAAGATAGACAAGCGGATTCTCCACAAAACGGCTGTCGTAAAGTAAACCCAAAACCAAGGTGCCCCAACAAAAGTATGATAATGAGCATACGCACTCATTTAACATAGTTTTGCGGCACAACCCAATGGGTCAATCATATCATCGTATTTGGAAAGTCCTTAATGCATATTATGAGACACGCCGTATTTTTCGGTTCGTCACACTAAGCGAGTGAAAAACAACAATAACAACTGATGCCACATGCTATTCACTGGGACTCAAATATCTTTTTTCCTAAGCAAAATTTTACAGGGGTCATCGGGAGACTTTTTGTGATTAGGGGAAGGCAGGATCGTTTTTTTAGATGCATGGTGGTTTCACGATGGTTTGCGCATAATTATGCAGAAAAATCGACGATCAGACAATGAATTTGCTGGGGAAATGCCAACTCTGATACAAACGCGTGACGCACAGATTTGTGGGTGCGTGTTGCTTGCGACATAACACCGTGACGACGCGCGAGTGCTTACGCAGCAACAGCCACGGTGCGCTGTGTGTGAGAGAAAAAGGAAATACAGTCCCGGGTTACAATGCGTTCGTGATTTCTGAATACAAAAACTATTGCTGCAATAGACCAAAAATGGGCAAAAAAAAGTGTCACAAAATCAGTTAACCTCCTACCTCTCCATTTATTTATCTGATGTGAATAAATAGTGACACATTCTTGCATAGGGGATTTAACAATTCGAGAGAAAATCAAACTTTTATACATTTTTTAAGTTTCTTTTCAATTGTTTGATTGCTTGATTGTGTGGGTTTTTTTTCTAATTTTCCTACGAAGTACAGATAAATTAGAGTCACCCAAGCAAAACCCCAAAAACTGGCTTGTTTGTTTTAATTTTCTGCGAACGAAGACAGTTATAATAAGAAATTGAGTCACCCAAGCAAAAAAAAACGGTTTGTTTGTCTTTAATTTGCTGCGAAGTAGTAGAGTAAATTGGAGAAAATTAGAGGGTCAACCAAGCAAAAAAAAACGGTTGTTGTTTTTAATTTTCTGCGAAGTAGTACAGTAAATTGGGGAAATTAGAGTGACCCAAGCAAAACAAAACGGGTTGTGGTTTTAATTTTTGACGAAGTACGTAAATGGAGAATTTAGAGGACCCAAGCAAAACAAAACGGTTTGTTTGTTTTTAATTTCTGCAAAGTAGAGAATTGGAGGAATTAGAGTCACCCAAGCAAAAACAAAACGGTTTGTTGGTTTTTAATTTTTGCGATAGTCGAGTAAAAAAAAAACTGGAGAACTTTAGAGTAAACCCAGCAAAAAAAACGGTTTGTTTTGTTTTGATTTCTGCGAAGTAGAGTAAATTGGAGAAATTAGAGTCACCCAAGCAAAACAAAACGGTTGTTTGTTTTTAATTTTCTGCGAAGTAGTACAGGAAAATGAAGAAATTAGAGGCACTCAAGCAAAACAAAACGGTTGTTTGTTTTTAATTTCGGAAGTCAGTAAATTGGAGATGAGAAGAAATTAGAAGTGACCAAGCAAAACAAACAAACGGTTGTTGGTTTTTAATTTGTTCTTGCGAAGTACAGTAAATTGGAGAAATTAGAGTCCCTAAAGCAGGAACATAAACGGTTTGTGTGTTTTTAATTTTCTGCGAAGTGAGGTTTTGGGGGAGTAAATTGGAGAAATTAGAGTCACCCAAGCAAAAACAAAACGGTTGTTTGGTTTAATTTTCGCAGAAGATACGTAAATTGAAGAAAGAAAAAAAAACAATTAGAGCACCCCGCAAAAACAAAAACGGTTTGTTGGTTTTTAATTTTCTGCGAAGTAGAGTAAGTAGAGTAAATTGGAGAAAATTAGAGGTCACCCAAGCAAAAAAAACCGGTGTGTTTGTTTTTAATTTTCTGCGAAGTAGAGAATATTGGAGAAATTAGAGTCACCCAAGCAAAACAAAAAAGGTTGTTTGTCTTTAATTTTTGCGAAGTACAGTAAATTAGAGAAATTAGAGTGACCCAAGCAAAAACAAAAACGGTTGTTTGTTTTTAATTTTCTGCGATAGTACAGGTAAATTAGAGAAATTAGTGTCACCAAGCAAAACAAAACGCTTGGTGTCTTTAATTTTTGCGAAGTAGAGTAAATTGGAAGGAAATTAGAGTCACCCAAGCATGCCAAGCAAAAAACAAACGCGGTTGTTTGTTTTTAATTTTTGCGAATTACAGTAAATTGGAGAAAATTAGAATGACCCCAAGCAAAACAAAACGGTTTGTTTTTAATTTTATGCGAAAGTACAGTAAATTGGAAAAATTAGAGTCACCAAGCAAAACAAAACGGTTGTTGTTTTTAATTTTCTGCGAAGTACAGTAAATTGGAGAAATTAAAGTCAACCAAGCAAAAATATGTGGTTAACCCTCGTCTGCCTGAGCCATTTTTCCATCGAAGATGGTATAAAGGTGGAGTGGATAAAGGCCACAGCATTGCAAGTTACCCTAGCATGTGTGCAGCAAGCAAATGATTGGCAGAATATCACAGTCATGCACAGAGTTGGGTGGTTGTCTCATGTAGCAGTACAAAGTCCTCTGGTTCCAATTATTTTAAGAATTTAGGACATCGTATATGCCTACTAGGAAATTCATTTACATTTCCTAAGCAGCTAGAAACAAAACTTTTGATTGGATGACAGCCCACCCATCACAGTGGATAACTTCTCAGTTCATTGACATGTAATGGATGATCTGACCCATGGTCTTGAGAGTACCATTATGTACAATGCCCAGATAGCGCACACTATGAGTTACAATATGCTCATCAACCAAGGGCACAGTTCAGTGGTTTTTACTTGTACATGCATTGACATGAACTGATCTTGTGTATTCTAGGTATCTTATATCATACACAAAACTCAGGGGGTGTATTTTCTAAATACAACTTGTGAATGAAAGCTATTGAACTGTGCCAGAGTTGATACTTCATTGCCTTATTGTAACAAGTATTGTTTTAAAACCCGTTTTTTGTAAGTTTGAATTGTGTAATCTCTGTGCAATGGGCTGTGGTTAAAATATTTAGGATCTATTTGATTGATAAACTACCCACAATGTTTCACATTTAGTACTGAAAAAGTCATAACAGGGGGGGTGGGCACTCACCTATGAAATGGATATGGCTGTATTTAAAGGCTGCCGTTGCCAAACCCTGGTTTTTCAAAATTAAAGGTTGATGCATGAGTATGGTTGATGCCTGAAATATATACTGTGCTTATATAATCTCTCTTATACGAGAGGGTTTCCTATGATCTCAAGTATTTACACTAACATATTAAGTACTAGCATCCCCGCTAAGCGATGGCTGTCTTTTTAAAAGACTATTCTTGTTTAAACAAAACGCCCGAAGAGGGGTGGTTGCCACACCTATGATTTTCGTTACTGAACATCCGAGGTATAGTTTGCCCGATCTATGACTTGCGATTCAACAGATATGAGCTCATAATGATTCACGGTCATACTGGAGGAAAGATTTCTGATGCATGCTCCGATTTTTTTCAAAAGTATCTCAAATTCTTTTGTTTGAGCTACATAAACATAAAAATGTATATACAGGCTGTCCCAATAAAAACTATACAATCAAACTAAACATTATTAAAAATATAAACACTGCATTTCTGTGAGATATTTTTACTTTTTTTGTTAGACCAGTTTCTAAGCTAAATCCTCGTTTTTATTCCATCCAACTTATGCACCCTAACCGGAGTTATTATCAATTGAACACAAAGGATAACACCACTTGAGCCAGTTTCACTTGAAGGTTCAAGAAACTAAAGGTATAAGGTATGTAGCATCATTGTGGGATTAAACCGTTTTCAAACAAAAGAATATTGTACAGATCAGAGTGAATGTATTGTCATGCATTAAACTAATCAATATTAAACTTTCAACCAGTATAGATGAGGTGACATCAATGTTTACAAACACAAGTTAGCACTTGGTCTACTGACATGTTAGAGGTGCGAAGAATATGCCCATATAGTTACAGCCAAGGGGGTGAAGCCCATTCAAAACCAGTCTTCCGTGCTGGGCGCTGACATTTTGAATATTGCACGGAATAATTATTAGTTTGGGTGCTTGTATACACACATAATGTCAATTCGATACAAACAATCCGGCAAAATATCAGTTGTTGGATGTTGGGTGCTATTGGGTGGTTAAATTTTGTCCTACCCATGGCCACACAACGAATGAAATGACACGTCAGTCGTCTTGATTTAAATTTTTTTTTTTTTTTTTTTTATTTTGATATCAGAAAGTCACCAAATATTCAATGCTTCAAACGACTTTACAACTCATAATCAATAGGCTTTTATTGATGTATTTTTATGGTTTATAGTTGCTTTAGACCCAATTGTAAATAATATCTTGGGCCTGTATTTTATTTTCTGATGTTCTTTCGTTATATGTATACCAGTCGCTTGCAATCGTGCCTGCGTGCGTGTGTGTGCGTGCGTGCGTCTGTATGCGTGTGAGGATGTATGTTTGAGGGTGTGTGTGTGCATTCGAGCGTGTCTGTGTATGTTTTGTATTATGGTGGTTATAATAGTAGTGTGGGCTGTTATGGTGAGTGTGCTTATGGTGTGTGTGATTTTGGCTTTTGTGTTTGGGTAATATTTGTGTTACAAGTTTGGGTGCGTGTTTGGTGTGGGATGTATGTGCAATTTCTATTTTAATATGTAATTTTGTGTAATGTAATGTAATGCTCTGGTAGGCCACCTATTTTCTTTGGTGTCGGTGCAATAATAGTGGTCGTATGTTATGCAGTGTGCTTCTATTTTTAATACTAATTTTGATGTATATGTATATTTTTAAGTAATTTCATAATGTGTGTGCAATTGAATTTCTATATATTTTTACTCTATGTAATTAATTATGTGCAAATTTTTATATTGTAAATGTGCAGGGCCCCGTGTAAGAACAGCTATTTTTGCTGATCGGATTACCCTGGATAAATATGATGAATAAATAAATAAACATGCGAGACGATGAATTTCTAAAGATTACGTAACGTTTTGCCTCTCTATCTATATAGAACCTCTTTGGTTACAGCATTCAATAGCCTTATTGCGCCTGATTGAGCGCGAATGTTAAGAGCACAAGCCCTTCAGATGCTCACGCATACTGCCGGGTAGTGCTTTGTTCGTTGCCCGGCGTTGACGTCACATGTCAATTCATCTATAAGCATCAGAGATTATGTTTGGGAGAAATGGGGGCCTCACTTTCAGGGCGACAATAATCATGAAACTCATTTAAATTTTGGGAATTGGGAACAGCCACAAGTCTCTATTGGGGATAAATGTACAGACAACGCTCTAATGTGGAATGCCAATTTATCCTTCCCCTATTCCCCACTGCCTCCAAGATGCCAGGAAGGAACATAATGAAGAAACCAGTGTTGAACAAAGAACAATAAAGGAAAGGATCGTTGGTGTTCAAAGGCCTCTGTTTACTTTCAACAAGGGTGTTTTTATGGTTCTACCTTCTGCTGAAACCTGGAATAAGGCTGCGACAACAAGACTGTTTGGAATCGAATTTCCCATTAATGCTACGTGTATTTTATTGGCAATTGTGACATTATAAAGTTATAAATAATATCACAATAAGCAGCAAAAAAAAGGGAATGTCTTTAAATTGATTTTCAGTGACACCTGTGTTGATATCGGGATGGTCAAAAAAATGGGACCAACAGGGGTTTTTCAAGTTGTCTCGATAATTGGTCATAACTCTTGACCAGACCCGCAATTACACCAATCTTAAAATTCTTTGATAAGCTGGTGGAAACATCTTGAAAAGAATAAGTTAACGTCCCAGTGAGATGCCTTAAACTTTTGAGAAAAAATAATTTGGATTAGATATATTTGGGGGCAGTCGGTATTCTTTCAGGGTGGCAATTGGTAAACCGGCAAAGACCGGAGCCCCTAGGCACGTTGTCCTTTAATAAACTAGTACAGCAAATACTTAATCTGCTAAAGAACACTAATAACAGTGATTTTGTCGAAAGATTCAAAATTATTTCAAATTTGCAGGAATAATAGCATTACAAGTGAAGGAGATAAGTCTGTAGAATTCTATTAAGTACCTTTTCCAACTGAAGAACTTTTAGAAAACGAAAAAAAGCAGTGTTCAACAAAGATATGAACTCCATTCAATTACATGTTTTAGAAAGTTTCTGATTTAGAAAAATCACTGATAGTGCCTGAAGTACCCATGCTGTGTTTATGTACAATCGAACAGAAGATAAGAGTCACTTTTGAAGCAAAAATCGGGAAGTATTATAATGATCTTGAACCATTATTAGCTCATTATTGCCAAAGTCGTAGAAAGGCAAACATACCTTGTAGCTACTCATGGGGACTAACAAATATGATGGCATGCATTTAACACAATTAAATAGCTTAGTAATTCTGCTACCCCTGTATAAATCGGTCCCCTTATTTCCCCCTCATAAAAATCCCCAAAGCGGATTCAGCGAATTTTGGATACGTAGTTCTATGGTCCCATGGTGCAGTTTCATCTGGTACAAAAGTCCTCTCTATAGTACTTTGTTTCAGGTCAAAATGCAAAGTGACCACACTTAACTTCAACGTTACAGGGTGAGTCAAAACAAACTTGACGCTCATTTTGTCCGCCACTTTTTCTAAATAGCATCATATCTTAAACATCTGTGGTATCATCGGAAAGCCTATAGTTCATTATCTTTAATTTGCAGCAAAGATAATTAAAATTGGTTACGTGTAGGTCGAGCTACAGTCTTTTGAATCTATATAGTAGTCAGCTTTTCCCCCATCCACGGATTCCCGCCTGCCGTTGTTCTTTGAGATCGCAGGGAGTACAGCCTTGGAATTTGGAGAGTGGGTGAAGTGCGGCAGAACAAGCATTTCCTGGGGTGCTACTAATCGCGAAAGCCGGATAATCGCGAAAAACGTTTTTAAAACAACTTAAACAAGTATTTTAAAAAGCGAGTGATCGCGAAAGCCGAGTGACCGCCTAGATGTTTTTCTTGTGCTCATTTAGTTTTCATGTGTATTATTGTATTACTTTTTTGTATCATTTGCCTCTCTATAAAAACCGGCTGTTATATAAAGTGCATGAGTTCCGTAGTAGATGCAAACAAATCTCTTGTAAATTTGAGGTTAGGACTCCATTGCCTATTGAACTACTTGGATTACACACTAGAAAATGGTTTCAAGAAACACTAAAGCGATTGACTATTTCTTTGAGGAAATGTCAATTCTCGGAGTACTGACTGAACTTTTTTGTTAACACCAAGTAAAATGATACTAGTCTAATTTTTTGAAATTTTGATGCAAATGGTTCAAAACCAGAAGTAGTCGGTCAAAAACAAAATCAACATAAGGATCCCTTCAGTTTTATATGCTTTTACATAATGACCACCAAGGACTCTTAAATGTACTTTGATCTTAAATTGATGCTCACCATCTATGTCCACTGACCAATCACCGATGGTATTGAAGGGAGTACGAATAGTCTATGTAAACTAGAATAAGCGATGAAGCGTGAGTGTGGCCACTAGGTGACAGATCTACTGCCTCCCTGCTTTAACAACCAGCAATAGCTCAATGTGACATACCGTCATATACCAAGGGAATTAGCCACGAAACTCCTGGCAGATACATGGATGACACTGAAAATCAAATTCACGCTTATCAAAAAGTCAACACATCGCTATATCTTCTTTGCTACTTTTGTTTACGATTTGTGAACTGATGTCAAAAGTATTATTGAAGCACATTAAACAGCTTTTTTCTAATAAATGAATACAACCTTTTGCTCAATTTATTGTCACATGTAATAAACAAATCCGGGGATAAACAACATCCAGAAAAGAGGTTTCACCAATAAATTGGTAATAAATGCTGAAGATACATA
>JAMKCH010010992.1:0-43671 GCA_023653785.1 Ophioderma brevispina
AATGAGAAGTAGTCAAAACCTCTGTGAATCAACTCTCATGGATCCACTTTCATTTTGCAACTCTACTAACCATATTGCTATACCCTTGATAATTTTTATCCGAAGTCTGTTCAATTAACTTATAATACCGATTTTGTTTGTTATAAGTTTGGAAAAACCCCCCGACAGAAAGAACTAAATTGCCTTAGACATAAGATGTCTCAAGTTTGGAGCAACCTGACAATAAGGAAAGAGCCATTTCTTTAAATTAAGTCCTTTTTTACAGTGCATAGAGATTTCTTAGAAAGTCCCTAAAAAATGGAAATTACTGATTTTTTTTTTGCACCGATGCAAAGCTTTCTGTCAACATACCTTATTTGAAATTAGCTGAGACAATTATTTCTTTGGTGCAAACAATTAGGAATTGGAGCAATACAAATTCAGATTGAAATATACACACCAAAATCACTGTTTGTTTTCAATTACATTTTAAGACATTTCTGTAGCCATATACAAATCAAGGAATCTATTGAGTATCTATTGCAATAGCACATATGACCAATTTATGCATGCCTTGGAATCTCTTGTTGCAACCTTTTACTGATCCGAGCAATGCAACAAACTATTACTTAAGTGCTTCGGAGTTGGGTTTGCTGAATTTCCATTTGCTTTTGTTTTGTGGTGAAAAATGGCTAAACTTGAATTAATCACAGATGGTGGTTTTTAAATAACCAACACCCTATGCATTGCATGTGCCTAATCTTAAACTGAACTAAATCCATATCATACTTAAGAATAAAGTTGTTAAAGTTTTTAAGGGCCACAAAACATTTCATGATCATTATAAAAATTCTGTTAAGTACTAGTGGCCTTGTGGGCTAAAAATGAGTTGGAAAGTCTTGGATTTTATGTGTTAGTAGGATTTTTTTGTGTGGGGATCATGTTACCTTATTGGGTAAAATTTCTCCAAACTGGTTGCATTGTGGGATGGACTTCAATACATCTCTGGGTTTTTACCATAAACTTGGCAGGTCCTGAGGATGAAGAAAGGTTTTTTCATGACCTTCTGTCTCTATTTTCCTCCCTCTAATAAATTAAAACTGGGTATCTAAGTTAATTGAACAGACAGTACCATGTAGGCAAGCTATTACTGTCATCCTGTGGTGTGTGTGTGGTATATGGGTGTCCACATTTTTAAGAATGTTCTCCCTCTCCATTAGATAATCATTTTGGCCTGGGATGTTTTTTAAGATTGGGGGGGGGGGGACCATAAGTGTTTTCGCAGAAGTCATGCTAAGGGTTATTTGGTAAGCTATTGTGGAAATGTTTCTGTAGAAATGAAGTAAATTGATGAAATTCCAAATCATATTTATTTTGCTCATCACAAAAATCAAAATACAAAATGAACCTAAAGGATAATGCAAAACATGTACAACATGACAATAAATAAATGTATTAAATGTGCTCAGAAATAATTGTAAAATCTTAGCTTAATATTTTTAAAAAAATCATGTTGTCAGGAAATAGCTGCAAAGAATGTGGAAATAATACGGCTAAATTAGCATTGTGATGAACAAGGTCAGGTCACTGTTAAATGGGCAGAGCATAAAAGTGCAGTGACCTTAACCAAGATACCTGTAATATTTGCTTGGGGAGGCAACTGGGAAATTTATCCCATATTGGACTTTTTTTTTTTTACCTTTCCCAAAAGATCCCAATATTTTTATAGTCCCAAGTATATCATGGATTTGCTAAATTCTAGAAATCGAAAAAATCATAAAAAATAGATTTTTGCAATTCCTGTAACAGGTACAAGTACCCTAACATACCCTCAAATGATAAGGCCAGAAGCAACCTAATAAACACAAAGCGTATATTTTGGTTATTAACTGTCCATACGGACGCGTACTATACAACATGTAATTGAATGGATATCTGTCTTTTCAAGACTGCCATTTTCTTTCTTTGTTCTTTTTCCTTTCTGCAATTCAGTTGGAAAAGTAAACTATGAGAATTATATAGACTTATCCTTCCATTTTAAGCTATTCCCTGCAAATTTCAAATATTTTTGACTCTTTCGGGTGAAATCACTGAAGTGGTCCCTTTAGCAATGACCCGCGTGAAAATTACAATTAAAAGAAAATTTTATTAATTTTTAAAATGGATCAAAATGTGGCAATTTTGCAAATAATTTTTGGACATTTTTCATTTTAAATGTGCCAATTCCGGGACTTATTCTTTTAACCCCATTTTGTTCATGTCACTGAATGGCCCCTATTTTTAAGGTTTCTCAACACGAAAAACCATTTTTAGATGTCAAATGCTCCACCGAAAGACAACATATTTGGAGTTTCTAACAATACAATGGGGGCAAAATAAAATACATGAAAGGAGGGGTCATTCAATAATCAATTACCATTTAATAGGCTTAACAATATATGCAACATTGCAGATACCTAAACTCAATTTGGTAAACTGTCCACTATTGACTGATTACCCAGAATTGATCAGGCCTAAGGGGAAGACCAATTTGGCTCAACAAAATGAAAAGGGAAAGCTTTTCATGGCCCTCCAGAGACCACTTATTTTGAGGCTTGATCAAGAAGTTTCCAAGTGGTTGTTGTACAAAATAGCCTTGCAGATCTTCAGGGAATGGTGTGCAAAGATGTGTAGATCGCCTGCTATAGGTGCGTGCATATTAAAGGTGCATTTTCCTGATCCTATCAACATTTTTTGTGTAGATTCATCTAGATTCCTCAAAAAAGTTAATTTCCAAAATTTCAGTTGATATTTTGATGTTGCGTTACGATGTTAGAGCGACTTAGTCTATTGCGATGCACCCATAGACCACTGTGTTGTAATTTTCGGTTTACGGACACAAAATACATATTAACAATTTCTTCTAGAGTAGATCAAATTTGCACGTAAGATTAGGCACACATACTATACTTGGGCCAATAGTTCAGATGATAAAAATCTCAATTTCTTTGAAGTACACTCTGGAGGGGACGAGGCTGTGGATCACGAAGGGCCCCTTTAAGAAAAACATTTGTATTATCCCAAAAAATATTTTTACTTAGATGTAATTAATCTCACATAAAAATGTGCAATCACAGCAGGTATGTTAAACCTTCATGAATATCATGAACATGTTATTTATTGGCTGATTCAAGTGCTTCCCCCTTCGCCTACAACCTCTTCCGCAGTCCAGTAAGTTACTAAGTCATAAAACAAAATACTACATGGTATATAGCGGGGAAACAGTGCCCTTTTTCAAGTAGATTTGTTTACTGTACTGGTGTTTTTATATTAACTTTGGATGATTTTAATTTGAGTTATGCATAAAGTTTTATAATTTTTTTGTTATCCAATTTGCTATCAGAATAAACATTGTAATAGGATAACTGCTGATAAAATAAAATACTGATTGGCTGGACCCAAGATTATGAATTTTGTGAATTTCAGTTTTACATTTTTTGGACCTCTAAATGTTCTAGCATGTTGAGTAAAGGTGATTAATTAAGCATTACTCTTACAATTTTATATCCTTCCCTTCTGTGTAATCATACATCGGGTTTACTCTGCAAGAATGCCATGCTGCCTAGCTGCCATCTGTTGGTTGCGTTCTTATTAGTATTATACCTGCCAAATCTAACACCTGGCAGCTATTGCAGAAGGGGCCTTTTTGCCCTAAACTTTCACATCTTAAAGGTGCATTGTCGAGATTCCTTTTACGGAAAAATTCTGCCCTTTTACAGACAGAAAATAGAAATTGGGCAAATTTCTTTATGGATAACACCAATTTGCATTACATAGGTACACATGGCAATACTAATGCTAACGGTTTCAGATTAAAAATCTCAACTAATTTGAGGTGGATGAGGCTGTGTGGATCCACAAATGCCCCTTTTACATGTTCCATCAAAATACTAACTACAAGCAAGCTGGGGTCTTAGGTTTCCATTTGTACCCTCATTTGAAGTCAACATGTAAATAAGGTTTCTTCTAATATTTGGTCCCTAGGTAGGATATTTTTTAGTTTTTTTGCAATAAATAACAGAATTTGTTTCCTGTAGAATGTTAAAGGGGATGAATTATAGACTCTTTCCAGAAGCTGTCATATCTAAAGAATGAAAAAGATGTTTTTTTTATATAGAAGTCCCAAGTATGCATGATGTTATTGTCATTGATTCCCTCCTGCACTACTGCGCAACATCTTACAGAGCATGACACTATATCGCAATACCTCATTTGCATACTTGGGACTTCGATAATGGAATTTTACCTGAAGGTGTATAACAGTTTCATCTGGTCTCAAGATTAGAGGTGTAGTTTGCTACGATCTAGGCAATTTTAACAGGCTTTATTGGTTCAAGGTCACCCTACGGGTAAACAATTTTAATGCACAGATTTTCTCAGATGGGCTTCTCTGCTTAATATATTATGGTAAAATACATGTTATTTGTTTGACATAGGGGAAGTAGTGTTACGGCCCACAGGGTCTATGGAGAAATCAGCAATCTGGCTGGCCTCTGTTAGATATCTTTGAGCTGGGTAACATAAAGTTCAATGTATATTTCTGGCTGTAAACATTCCCATCTACCAACAATTTGAAAACCAATCCAATTTCAATATAAATGTTTTCACATGATGATATTGGTTTTGGGTTTTTTGGCCTGTCGTGCAAACAAAAAAGGTGTAGATTAGGAAACTATACTTGTTTAATCTGTAGAACCAATGAATAGGTCTATATACCTCTTAACCCTATGTGAACCATTACCAAATTTCTCCTGTACTCCTCTCAATCTAAAATGCTGAAGGATGACCAAAAATTGCATCATCAAGATTTGGGAATCAAGCAGTCAATCTTGCCAGAAACCATCACAATACATTTTGTGCAGACTCCTTTTCAAGGTCATATGGGCATTACCGCAGGACTGCCTCTATATTTGGGTAGCGTTTTCACATAGAAAGCCAAGTATGCCAAATGAAGCATGCTTGATTGCGCGTGAGTAGTGCTTGAGACGAATCAATGCCAATCCCTAATGTTGTATGCTGGGACTCCATATGAACCAGGTACCAAATTTACCCCCTGGTTAACAGGGCAGTACGCAGGAATTTGTTTGGGGGGGGGCGGTGGGACTTCGAAAAAGTGGACCTGTTTTCGAAAAGGGGACCTTTTTGCTAAACGTGACCTAACCTCCTAAAATGCCTTTTTGGGACTGTTTGAACCTTTAATCACCCAAAAAGTGGACTTACTTGTCAACATTTCTCTAAATTTTGGACCTTTTTATCACAAAAATCAGTAAAAAGTGGACCTTTGCCCCTTTGTGGGATTTGGGGGGGTGCGACGCAACCCCCTGCGTAGGGCCTGCTGTTAATTTCCGCATCCCATCTCAAAAATGCTCAAGGATGCAAAAGTTGCATCAACGATATGGGAATCGCAGGTCAATGCTACGTAGAAAACCATATCATTCATGCAGATCTTTTGCAAAGTAATGCAATGGTAATAAAATTGAAAATTAGATTGCAATACAAACTTTCTGGCATCTCATTTCCATATTCCTGCCTCTGTCGTGTGTTTTTTGTCCATAAATAACGTTAGACCTATAATTCTCTGAACATCCAATGTCACCCACCCCACTTGATCACATTCCAATCAGTTTCATCAGGATTCTAAATAAATAAGTGTGCCGCTCATCAGGAGAGGAGGCTGTGCCTGTGCCCTTTAGATCGGTGGTCATATGTTGACAAGCAAGACAGGAGACAAAGCAGATGCATAAACATCACTTTGCCTTATATGGTTATACTGGCACACCAAGAAAAAAAAAACAGGACTTAATCTCAATTATTCTCATTCCCTATCATTGAAGTACGCAGAAATGGTAATAAAATGAAAGAGGTCTCATTAATCATTAAATCCTGTACCTATTCTGTTTACTATGAATGTAAGATTTGAACACTTCTGTTGGAGTGTAGAAAATACAAGGAATTCAGTCCACACGTCTTATCTTCATTCTGCCCTTTTCATAACTGCATCGCTACTTTTAATTATAAAACCATTATTGTTCCTTTGTGAGATACTTGAGAGGGGCCTAAGTAAAGGCCATTCAAGTTAGAGTCATCACAGTCATTGTAACCACCACATCCCTCTTGCTGTTCCGCACCGTTTAAAACTATAAAGGTATCATGATCTCTGTCCTTGGTTTTAAATGCATGTTGTTATGCATTCTCAAAGAATCCCCTGCCGTGCCATGATAAGATCCCACGTGAAGCTTGTACAAGCTCCTTCACATCTTTATAATGGATTGGTTTATAGAGGAGCATAGGCCTTGTTACTGCTGAAATCCTCCAAATCAACACGAAATTCCACATATAATGCTAAGGCAGTCATTTATGTCAAGTTCTCAAGACCAACCAGTAGTCTCCTTCCAAGTACCCAAATCCCAGCTTGTACTCCTCCCAACCTCGGTGAAATACCACATATGACAACCATTCATCCGACGCTGAAACACAGTCCAACCCCCACCATCCGTTTCCATGTCACAGAAAACATCCAGCGGGTTTTTCTACAATAATCATTTGTAGCTGGAAAACTGTTAGTTTGGGTTTTATCTTGTAGTACCCACTAGACTTGTTGCCCTCTGCATTCCCTGTCCAGTGCCATCTCTCGGTAGCCATAGTTGAACAGGGCCCTTTAGGGGAAGCTCACACTGCTATTCTGGTAATCGTGGGTTATGTGTATTTTCAGCTGGCTCTGTAGGATGCTAGCTATAGTAGCCGTCAAAATAAATTCTGCAGTCTCTCCTGTATTGGTTGTGTCTGAAGATCTCAAGGGTGCACTCAGTTCCCTGACAAGCAGTCCCAATGTTGCTCTTGACAGTGGACGACATTAATCACGACGATCCAACATATCACATACGTAGTGACTGCCTCGTTGCTAACAATTATTCAGTTTTTGAAAGATCCAATTACGATTGCTGTCATTTAATTCTGCTGCTGATATACATACAATCACATCCTTTACCCACCCTAACTTGCAGGGGGAAATGTTAACTTGCCGTGGTAATTGGTCCCTGGGAAAACTGGCTTGGACTGATTCGAGGCAAGCACAACTAGGAAACATATGTTAAAAACCGCCAATGGCGGTTTGGACGGATTGCTATGGTTTGTACATTGTGTATATAAGTTCGAAGTGAGCTTTGAGTACTTAACCAATACAGGAAGACTAAGTGGACTGTTGCATGGAACCTTGATCCTTCATAGGGCATTTTACATGCACACCTACACATATAATTACAGACTGTACACACATGGCCATAAAGACTGCCATCACGGACCTATCTTAATACCCGTAGACCAGGGGTTCTCAATTGGCGGCCCGCGGGCCAATCCGGGCCCCGGGCCACTAGTGCTCTTTGGCCCTCGATTTGTTCTAACAAGATAAAGGGAAACATACGATTTGTCAGTGTATTTGCCTCAGTTGGGAACTTTGAAACTGTTCAGGGATTCTTCTGGCCCTCTCAGGTAATATAGATTGAAACCCCTGCAGTAGACTAGTGGAATAACTTAGTCGGATCTCTAAAAAAAGATATATGGCAAAAATGTGACCTGTTTATGAAATGGCGGACGCTTTTTTTGAATTTTCCCACCCCCTGTCAGACCCGAGGGGAGACCCTGGGGATGATTACATGGTTAGGAGGGCTTTGTGCCCTCCTACAATAAACATAATTTGGCTACTTTTGCTCATCTAGAAAAAGATATGGCCAAAAAATTTGACCTTTTGGACATTTCCCACCCCCCTTCCAGACCCATGGGAGGACCCCAGGGAATGAATTACATGGTTAGTGATGAGGCTGTGCCCTCCTACAATATACCCTACTATGGCTACTCTAGCTCATCAGAAAAAAATATGGCAAAATTATTACCTTTTTTGAAATGTTTGACCTCTTTTGGGACTTTCCCACCACCTGTCAGACTCAGGGGAGGACCCTGGGGAGAAGGAATTAGGAAATGAATTACATGGTTAGTAGGGGCTTGCCCTCCTAGATATACCTAAGTTAGGCTACTCTAGTCATCTAGAAAAAAAATGGCAAAAATGTTGGCCTTTTGGTATCCAGACAAACAACGTAATCCATCCATCATCCAGACCTTGCCATTTCATAAGCCGGATTTTGCTGTGCAATCCGTCCAAAATACGTGAGTAAACTTGCTTGCATCATCCCCTGGCAGGATGGCAGTCTGGCAAATGACCTTGGTATGGACCTTTGACCTTGGTCCATGACCTTTGACATTGATACACAGTTGCAAGGAACCCCTACCGCACCTTCACTCCAGTTCATTAAATTGAACTTCAAATTTTCGAAAGACTTGAAAAACTACAACCTAACCAAACTGAACAAACATACAGACGTGCACGCTCTCGCAAATCTCCTCCTGCTTGTCAAGCCAGGGGATAAAATCCAGGGGGATAAAAATTGACCACATCTGAATTAATGTTAGTCTTAAACAATGGGTTGGTAACAGTGTACTGTACCCACTTTATCTGCTCCCAGTTGAATTCAGCAGCTTTGATGGAATAAAAGTCAGTATCACATTTGCACTTTATTCGTCAAGGCTGCCTGAATTCAACTGGGAGAGAATAAGTAAGTGGGTCAGTAAATGTACCAACCCTTCTATGCCAGTACTTTCTTGGACAAATTTAAGTCAATTGTTTTTGTTCTGCAAATGGCCTGAAAAAACATTCACTTGATTTTACACAAATGCCTACATTCACAAAAAAGTAGACTCGTATTGGGGTGAAGGCCAATCTTTAAAGACGAAAACACTGCATACCCTTAAATCGGGCATCCACCTTTAATTTCAGTTGGAGGCAAGGAGCATTACCACAGATAACCACAACATGACCCAGATAAGATTGTGGCTATGTATAAAGAGGGTGTTTAAGGACAGTGTATTGTTTTAAGTTCAAGCCTTTTACAGCTGGTTAATAATGTCACTGCTTAAAATTACAAGAGTTGTTTATGAATTTGAAAAAAATGCCATTGGCTTCTCATTGACAAATTGAAAGATGACAAAAGAGTTCCTGCTATATGAATTAGTGTGCCACATGTAAGAAATACCCCAGGTACCATTTACCACTATGATATATTATGTGAACTGGGTAAAAGGCTTAAACTTACAACAATACACTGTCCTTCAAGTAAATTACAAACTGTATATGGGTCTCATGTTTGGCTATAATTGTGTATTGCCTTGACTCCACTGAAATAAATTTAGTAAAAAACTATGTTTTCTGCATATGAGGAGATGATTGGTATTTTTTAGAAACGTTTGCTTAACCTATGATGTACCTCCTGGAGAATTTCTGACAAAAATCACTGATGAGATTCATAAATGGTTTCTGTTTTGTCAACAACAAAAAATCCTATTGACAAGTGGACCACTTTGAGACTAGAGCAAAAGAAAATTGATGGACATGAGGGGCATTTGATGCACCCTAGCGAAGGTTGAATAGACATTAATTGTAAATGAAACTCCATCCATTTACTCTGCAAAAAATCACCCCACCCAGCCCCCTCCCCAAAGAGCTGGGGAATTGCCAGTCCATTACAAATTAAAGGTCTATAAAAACTCCTTTCATCCAATAGGTTGTATTTCTGTCAACAACTTGTGCCCCAAGAGCACCACAAAAATCAAGTGTCCCCATGCAGAACACTAATTAGCAGGGGAATGTAGTGAATGAGTGTGCGCTTCCGGATTAAAATTGTGAATTTGTGCACACACGAACTTCAGGAATTGAAATCCATAAAAATTGACGTACAGTCACTTACCAACCCCCCCCTTAAGGACCTCAGCTGGGATTTCAAGGTATCTACAGGTCAAAATTGTAAAATGTCCGATGTGTTTGAAAGTACACCATGAAACAGAGTTGTTTGTTACAAGGATCAAAAAGGTATAGCTTACTACTATATAGGCTTGTAGTTTTGGAGTTAATAGGGTAAATAAAACGGTAAAAAAAATAGTGAAAAGTTCAATGCAGTTTTTACACATTTTGCGCCCAGTTTTAAAACACATTTTGCACCCAATGGGCGTTTTTCAATTTTGGCTTTATTTGAAAGGACAGGAGAGTTTTACGTACATCCAATTAAAGCTTTTAACTTTGGATGAATTTTTTACATATTTTGCGCCCAATTAGGCGCTTTTCTATTCTTATTTGAAATGACAGGAAGGTTGTAACCTATGTTAAAATACAGCGGTTCTCGACCCACAAGGTCCCCCGACCGTCGCGATAGTAAATGGAGGGAAATCTAATTTTAAGAGCACAGGGAGAATTGTGACGGAAATAAGTGGTTCTCAAACCACTGAGGCTGCGGCCATTAGCGTTGCCATTTGAGGTATCCCCAAGGTTGACTACATAGACCATACAACTATTTGTAGTTATTTGACCTTAGATGACCCTACTGACATTGAAATGACCCTCAAATTTTCGGTTTAGAAATGCTGACCACATCCACAAAGTCTCAAGCCCTAACCACCATGTTGAGTTAGTGGACTTGAATAAACCCAACGACCTCGAAATTACTTCAAAAATTTCGGCATATAAAGCTTACTACCACCCATCCCCCCACAGTTGTACATGACCATACTACCATTGTGTATGGATTTGACCTTGGCTGACCCCACATGACCTTGAAATGACCATCAAATTTTTGGCACTGAATGTTGACCCACACCCACAAAGTTTCATCATCTACCTAATACTTATGATTTGACCTTGGATTGACCCTGTATGACCTTGAAATGACCTGCAAATTTTTTGGCACTGATGCTGACCACACCCACCAAGTGTATCATCCTACCACATTTGACAAGGGTTTATAGCAATTAATTCCATTTGACCTTGAATGACCCTGCTGACCTTGAAATGACCATTCAAATTTTTCGGCACTGAATGTTGACCACACAACCAAGTTTCATCATCCTGCCACAATTGCCAAGGCGTATAGCAATTAATCCCATTTTTGACCAAAATGTGACCCTATTTTGACATATTTGACCTTTTACCCATGCCACATGACCCTCTCAAACTCATCCGACGCCACTTGCGCAACATGCTATGGTGCGGAAGATGCGAACACCCATACTTGCTTAGATAAAAAAAGATATTCAGGTTTACAAGGTTTGTAGCAATTTAACCCTATTTTGACCATATTTGACCCTCCTTTGACGCCAGACCACTTCAGATCCAGGCCAACGGCGTACTTGAGATACATCTATGTTTGCAAAGATGGGGAAACCAACGCTTGCTAGATCCAGAGATATCGCGTGGGGGACACACACACGCACGGAAGGCGAAGAGCATTTCTTAGTCCCCCTGCGCCAACAGAAGGTGGCGGGGGACCAATTAAAGCTTACCAATATGTAGGGCAAGGTCAAATACCAGGTTCAAAGGTTAACGTGAGATCAAGTTGTAAACAGGTAAATGAGTTCTGAAGAATCTTACTATGTATCAAACAGGCTTACTTTAAATAAGTTATATTTCTTTTTTTTTATACAGTTTCTGTAATGTAAAGTGCAACTTCAAAACAGGCGGTTCTCGAACCACAAAGGTCCCCCCAGTAGGCCTGGGAAATATATGATATTGACCTGGAAAAAAATTGCAAATAGAATTTTTTCACCACAAGGCATTTCTAAAGGTCCCAAAATGACATGCTAAAAGTCCAAAAAATCCAAGTGGTGGAACTACGCCTTAATTGCATAAATCCAAAAAATTGGCCGCCAATCCTATGTTTTACAGTCATTTTGTTGTATAGCTAGACCTAAATAGCTGTTGAAGCCCAAAAATAATAGTTTACATGAAATAAGTAGTCTATTAGCTTCATAGATATAATGAAATACATAACCTGATTGGCGGAAGCGAACCTATTTTGCATAATTCAAAATGGCCGCCAGTTTCAATAGGGTTTCATTATTTTTTGCTGTTTTCTTCTTCCTTTTTGCTCTTTTGCCAGTACATTAAATTGTTTAAAACTGTACATTTAATAGTGTATTATAATTAACATGTTATTCCTTACTTGTGTTAAAAACAAATGGCTGTCACAATTCTGCAGTTTTATAGTAGATTCAAACCTCTAGTAATTTTCTGACGGAATGGATTGAATGAAGGGTGTGCAGCGGATGGAAATTACAATCGAAACAGGTGAACCGGGTCACATATTCTGCCTCTCTCAAAAATAATCAACCCTGTCCAAAACTTTTCCTCCGGTTGGACACAATGGGTTGAATCTACCTTATAGTTTGCTTGATCACACTTTGTGAACAAATTTTGTGAAATGTGGCAGAACTTTGATGGACTTTAAATTCATATTCCATAGTATTATATTTGGTAACTTGGGTAGCCGTGTGGCCTTATTTGCATAGATCATTATGGCTGAAAACGTAGGCCATTGAAGTAAATATTGTAAAAATAATATTAATGTTCTGATGGGAAATGACGATTCTGCAGGAATATTTCTAAACACCTCCCAATTGCCTGTTTGATAGTAAGGATGTACCCACTTTATAGTCAAGCACTTATGTGGGCGTTTAACTCCTACCAGACTGTCAACAGTCATGACAGTCACCCGGGAAATCCAATCCCGCTGCTCCAGAAAGCTCCTACTTAGATTCCCAGATCAGGCCCTGCCCTATCTGGTCACCAGTGACATCACGGTCACAATCTCCAGCCTATACAAAAAAAGACCCCGACACTTCAGGGAAAGCAATGGTCCAAGTGCAAGTTCAAAAACTCCCCATAGTGAAAGGTCATCCAAGCTGCCAGACCCGACATCTTCAGTCTTCAACATCAACGATGAATATTCTGACTTCTGCTCTATGCTTGCTTCAACAAGCAGCTAAACATTCATTCCAAGAGGCAGAATCCATACAGCACAAGGAATTGTGACGAGTGAACGTGTTAATACCGGACAGAGAATACAGAGAAGAATAGGGGAAAGGGCCAGACTAGTTACTGATTTGCTTTGGCCAAAAGAGATTGTTACAAGTTGGAGGGGAGATATCATATCAACTTAACCACTCAAGCTCTATAAGGCCTGGAACACCGTTCAACAAGCTCACTGGGTCATAGCGTACATTTAAGCAGTTGTCCTGTTCTGCATCGCCTCAGCTTGTCACAATGGAAAGCTGCAAAACCACTGGTCCGTGATAATTTGCAATGTTCAAAAGCCTTGGAGTTGTAATTCAGGGTTGCAGTTCGAAACCCCGCTGGGCATTTGCCTCCAACTGTAATAGAGGCCCCTAGAGGTAATAACCACAATGATTGACTTCCAGACGTAAAATGTTCTTAAATGTAAAGGTGGTCATAGCAGCTTGGTACGATGTAGCTTTCTATAATGCAGAGTTTCCAAAGGGAAGCAAGTTCTCAAAAAAGAATGGGAAAGCTCCTGGCCAATCTTTGATAACTTTGTCATTCAGGTTTAATGCCATTTAAAATGTTTAACTTTTTACTGTGCTTGTAATGTTGATGCTTGCGGAAAACTGAGCTTGGTTGTGTGACCAACGCTAGTCTCTGGTTCTGGCTATATAGTGTTTTCAATGTTTCAATTTTGCTGTATAATATTGTGTGAATAAAGATTGAAAGCTATGAAATAAAAAATCCATACAGGGAATTGAAGAATATGGCACTGTGAGCGTGCGATGGGTCCAACTTCGTCTCTCTACTTGTATGGGATTCATCAGTAATCCCTCTAGATGGGAAAGACTTCATAGATCATTGCAATCTTGAAAAGCCAAGAAACAGAAACCAGCAAACGAGCCAAGAGTTAGAGGACCCATCTCGAGCTATCTCCACATGTATAAGCTACTCTTACCCAAAATTGGCTTTCGAAGGGTATATCAACAACTATCAGATAGCTAAGATATGTAAATGAAATCGAGACAGCCTTTCCAGAAGAAGCACAAGTTTGGAGCAGTCTTCATACATCTAACTGCTGCATATGTTACAGTCTGGCATCGAGGTTTCTATCTTAAGCTACTCAAAATCTTCCTGATGTCAAGCTTGTCAAGTATAATTTGCTGCTCATCCCGGAGCTTTTGTCCTGGGGTGTGGGGACATTCAAATGGGCAATGCAGTAGAGAGCCCAAATTCGGATGGTTGTCCCACAAGGTCGTCATGTGCACCCCCAATTTCTTTCATCTTTATGTCTCAGAATGCCGAAGTGAGTTTCTTCGCAGTACTCATTCGCAGACGATACGGTACTTTAATAGACTACTATCCTTGAGCCTAGATGAGAAGGTTGCAGAATAATCATACACTCAACAACTCCCCCCCCCCGTAAGTTCAATCTTCCAACGATTGCACTTGGGTGAACTATTTGCCCCCAAACCACTGCGCTCTAAAAAGAGAAATTAACATCACTTAGATGAGGAACAATGTCACACGATCCAACACAAAAGTACCTTGCTGTCATAATGGAAAGCATCATTGACCATAGACAGGCTTTGACACTTTTCAAAATGTTGCCTTGGCATACTCAAAGCTTCTTACTGCTGAATACAACGCACTAGTATGGGGTCACAGTTGTACATTCACACAAGATTATGTCATATGGAATGATGTAATGAGACTATTAGCGGTTGCCTTCTTTGCAATGCTTGTAGAATATAGTCCAATCTGTCTTGCATAAACTCCTTCAACCTTTGGAGGAACCTCAGGACGATTCAAGATGATTCTAAAGTTGAAAACCTGGATTCTAGATGAAAAGCTGGTTGGTATCGTCGAGAAGCCCGATTTTTCGATTGGAAAAAGTTGGATTCTTCTCTTGGCGTGAATCCTGTTTTTTATTCAAAAACATATTATTTTCAATGGAAACTAGGTATATCGAAGATTATACAGGTGTCAATCGAATTCAGTTTTTCAATTTAAAAAACCCTGTTTATTGATTTGATAACTGCTTTTTTTCAAACGATATGCCAAGTTTTCAGT
Organism: Ophioderma brevispina; assembly: GCA_023653785.1. NCBI lineage: Eukaryota > Metazoa > Echinodermata > Ophiuroidea > Amphilepidida > Ophiodermatidae > Ophioderma > Ophioderma brevispina. Next base: position 14,966 of record JAMKCH010010992.1, read on the forward strand.
GAGAAATCAAACGTGTTCATTCAGAGAATCCAAATTGTTTTGATCGAAAAACATGGATTCGCTTACAAAAATATAATATTTTTTTTCAATTTTTAGACATTTTCGGACGGACATGGGCTTGCTTGATAGTGATGTTGGAGAACAACTTTGGCAGGAAAACATTGTCAAATAGTCCATGTTATTATGACAAATAAATGGAAGGCAAAATAAGGGATATTCAATTATAGATTAGCAGTTTGCATGTCCGTTGATTTCTCAGCCTACAGTGCGTAGCTTAAAAACAAGAAGCAGCAACAATTTTTTAAGATCTCAGGGAAGATTGTGATGGCCCAACCAAGTTTCATCCTCCTACACAATGTTTAAGTGATTTGAACCGGATGACCCCACATGACCTTGAAAGGACCTTCCAAAAAGTGTCAACACTGAGAGTTGACCACACCCACCAGTTTCATCCTCCTACCACATGATTAGTTAATTGACCTGAAATGACCCCACACGACCCTCAAATGACAATCAAATTTTTTGGGCACTGAATGATGACCACACACCAATTCACGCTCATACCAATGTTAAGTGATTGACCTTGGATGACCCCACATGACCTTGAAATGAAATTTAAAAATTTTTGGTTAAACTAAATGTTGACCACACCCAATTTCATCCTCCTACCACATGTTTAGTGTAATTTGACCTTGATGACCCCGCATATGACCTTCAAAACTGTCGGCACTGAATGTTTGACAACACCCACCAAGTTTCATCCTCCTACCACATATTTTAGTGATGTGACCTGGATGACCCCTCAGACCTTCACATTGACATTCAAAAGTTTGGAACAGAAGGTTGTATCATACCCACCAATTTTACCCTCAAGCAATGTCAAGTGATTTGACCTTGGATGACCCGGATGACCTTGAATGGACCTTAAAAATTTGGCTAATGAATGTTGAAACACACCCACCAATTTTCATCCTCCTTCAATGTTAAGTGATTGACGTAGATGACCTTGAAATGACCTTCAAAATTATTGGTACTGAATGTTGACCACACCCACCAATTTTCATCCTCCTAACCACATGTAAGTGATTGTGACCTTGGATGACCTCGGATGACCCTTGAATGACATTAAAAAAAAAAATTTTTTTGGTACTGAAGTGACACACCCACCAATTTTCACCTTCCTACCACATGTTAAGTGATTTGATTGGATGACCTCGGATGACCTTGAAAAGGACCTTCAAAATTTTTGGGTACTGAATGTTGACCAACACCCAACCAATTTTCATCCTCCTACCACATGTTGAGTGATTTTGACCTTGGATGGACCCAGATGAATTGAAATGACCTTCAAATTTTTGGTATGAATGTTGACCACACCCACCAAATTCATCCTCCTACAAAATGTTAAGTGATTTGGACATTGGATGACCTCGTATTTTGACCTTCAAAATTTTGGCACTTGGAATTGTGACCACACCCACCAAGTTTCTCATCCTACCACAAAAGATAAGGTTTATAGCAATGAACTAAATGTTGCCTATTTTTGACCCCATTTGACTGGGACCAAGTTGCCACATACATGCCCCCCTCCTCCAGAACTCATCCGCAGCCAATTGAGTGACATCGATGGTGCGAAGGATGGACACCCATACTTGCTCAAATCAAAAGATATCGTGTTACAACATTTATTATAGCGATGTAGCCCTATTTTTGCCCAATATTGACCCTATTTTTGACAATTTGACCTGACCCATGCCACATGAACCACTTGAATCCCCACCCAACGCATACTGAGAGACATCTATGTGGCGAAGATGGACTCCACACTTCTTAGTTCCAAAGATATCATGAGGACACACCACACACACACGCACGGACGGCTACCATTTCTATAGTCCCCCTTCGCTAACAAAAGTTGCGGGGGACCAACTAGAAAACGTCTACTTCCCCTCTTAAATTGCGTTTTATGTTGTTCTAGCTTGTAAATTATGCCTGGCGACCCGACACCAAGTTTTTTTAAATACTTGTTTTGTAGAGGGGGAACTCCAATCTGAGAGAAAATTGGCTGAGATTGCTTTATTTCTGCACAAAATCAGTAAACTCAAGCAGACCCATTCAAACCTAGTCTCCCAAAGGATCATTCTGAAAAATGTTGGTGAAAGTCCAGACGTTTCTGAAAAAGCATCTTCGACAATTATCTTCAAGACCCTACATGGCATTGGACATCCTCCATTTTGAAACACACCATTTTAAGCCAACTGCTTTAATCATCATCGGGGCAAACAGTGTTATAATAAACCAGCTGTACCTTTTAGTTCTAACTAACCAAGCCATAGAATAAGTTACTTCTGGGATTTTTGCAAGAGGGCACACATATTTCTGTCAAACCCAAACTTGAAGTTAAATTTAAATCTGGGATATTTCTTTCTTGCCCTTACTTTTAAAAATAGCCTTCTTAGTTCTATACCCTACTACTAACGGTGGACTATATAGGGAGGCGGAGATATTACTTTAACGCACACCAACACCTTCTTATATAGTGGTCTGAGATAGAATACACAATTATCATCATATTCCTCTACAATCACATACAATTTAGCAAAGAAAGTCCCATTTTAGAATCACAAGTAAGACCAGAGTGGCCCTGTTTGGGTTGGGAGAGTCAACTTTTCACCAACCTGAGATATTTTGGCACCCCACAAAGAGTGGACCTGAGTCCCAGGGATATTCCAGGTTACCCAGCAAACAGAGGACTTAACTCACATTTTTAAGGTTTTGGTGCTAAAAATAAAACACCCACAGATTCTTAAACCATAAAGCCTTAACTCATTTCAACTATCCTGTCGCATAGAAAGCACATTAACTCCAAGTTTCATTTTTGTGTTGTCTGCAAGAGTTCACATAGAGATTGCTCTGATCCTGATAATGTGTGTAAACTGTTTGTCCCTGCGGTAAGAATGTTAACCCTAAATGCACTGCCGACTGTTTCCCCATACACAGGGGTTGAGAAGCCATCAGACCAAAAACGCGGAAAATACTGCAAATTGGGTAAACTAGCAAAAAATTAGCTAAAAATAAGAAAAAGCTGAAATTGGGCACTATCTTTTTCATTGAAAACAAGGAAAATCAGCTGAACAGAGGACTGCTCAACCCTGATACTGCACTACATTTATAGCATTTCATGGTCCTTGATAGTGTCCCACATGTTACCCACCCCCCTCAAGAAGTGGGGTCAAGGTCATCTAGATTCATTAGCGTCAATGCCAAAAATGGTGCAAAGAAGGCCCCATCTGCAACGCTGGCCATTTGTTCAGTTGTGTTCTTGTTAGTTTTACAAACTGCCAAATCTTAACACCTGGCAGCTATTGCGATGGGGCCTTTTTTGTCCTAAAACCTCAAAATCTTTGTCTCAAGTTACTTTCCTCATCAAGTGTTATATTTGAGTTAAAGCATCCATCTTGGAATATTTTCATAGTCTCACCAACTTTGTGAGTTCATGGCTCCCCACAAAGAGCCCTGGCTGCAGGATCCCTCCCCACTGTCTCTTGCTTGAAGGTAACTCCTCATCAAATCCTCCTCCTGTTCATCATCAACATCACCACCTGCAGATCTGGGCATTTTTAATTTAGTGTTGCCTCCTCTGTATTGTTTAGAACTGGCGGAGGTCTTTGTGCATTTTGATTTCAACCTGGAAGACTTGCCTTTCGATTTTATTTTAAGCTTATCTTTGGGGTTAGTCTGAAGTTTCAACTTGGTTTTTGGCGAGTCCTTAAAAGGAGTACATGTACAATTACTCTCAATTTTATTTGGTGATGTTGGTTTCAACGGTGATGATTTCTTGCGTCGCTTTGCTTGAGGTACCAAGATATCGGAGGTAGATGGGGGATCAGCTACTAGCTGAATTATTGGTTGTCTGTGTTTGCTGTCAACTTCTGTAAACACTGGAGGTGGAATAATTGACATTCTTCCATCTATTAAAAGAGAAAAACAAAGGAAAGGGATATCCATATCAGTAAAGGAAGGATAATATATATATTCTAGCTCCCATGGCTATTGTTGTGCAAGAATTACATTGTACTGAAGACCCTTGAGCTCTGCAAACTCTTCTTTTTACTACAGCACAGTGACAGTAAGAGAATGGAACTTCCTTCCAGATAACATCAAATGTACTGTCAGGGTTTCAATGTGCAATTCATGAACATCTGTCAAACAGCAGTTTCTATGAAAGTAATACTGTGCAGAAATTATGGCTGCAACAGCAACTGAAAGCCTCATTTCTCTAACTTCACCTCATCAAAATTGAGATTTTGGTATCAGAAGAAAGCTCATTTTCTTCATGACCCCAGTAAGACCTGAGGATTTTTTTTCATAGATGGTATAAAAAGAGGTTCTTTAAAGAGGCACTACCCGATCCTCAGCCCCTTAGGGGTAAAATTATGTTAATTGAGACTATTTTTAAACAAACGATGCAATTCTACAGTACTTACAGAATGTGGCTGCTCTTGATTTAGTCTTAAGTGTATGCTCCCTGGTCTGCACTGGCTTGGCTTCACACAACCAGCTATGCACCAATGGCACAGCCCATCCACGGTTATCTATGGTAATGGGAAATCTGCTTCTCTTGTCATCCGTGTCTGCTGCCCTCAGTGAGGGAATCTTAGACTGGATTCTGGCAATTCCGTGGCCTGTGTGAAAGTTACAAAATAATTACAAAATTGGTGAGGAAAATGTTTTTCTTTATGGCATTGTCCTGCTGAGAATTCTCAGCTCACAAGCCAATTAAGTTTTTATGAGTCGATCTGTGTACTTATGCAGACAACAGTCCTAATTCTGGTGCCTGGCAAATTTCTTGATCAGAATGCATTACCCCAGAAGACAATTTTGACCTTGGCATATATCGTTGACCTCATGAAAGGTAATGGTCGGATGTTAATTAGCTTGAGTTCCCAGAACCCCCAGATTTTACGTAAGTGGTAAATATTTGTTGTAAAAGATTTTTCTCATTAACCTATAGATGAAATCTTAGGTCAAAAATGTTACCCCATTTGAGTTGTATCCCAATATTAAGTTTTACCACAGGTACTCTATGGGGCTTACAAAAATCACCTTTGTACAAATTTAACAATTCTGCCTAAATTTGGGCAAAATTAAATCCAGTAAGTTAATTTTTCGTTTTCCTGATCACAAATTTTGTCAATTTTGTTACTTAATTGAGTAAGTCGCCCCGAGATAATGAATCCCTACCCCCCCCCAACCCCAGGTGGACAACTTGGGAAGTTTGTCCCCTCTAGATCGACTGCCCTAGGTACGCCACTGTTTTTATTGTATCAATCCATATGAAATTTCTCTAGAACATGCAAAATTAAACTTACAGACACAAAAAGCCAGATAGATCCAGCCAATCAGAGAAGTAAAAGCTGACAAATATTGACTCCCATGTCTGCAAGAGAGAGTTCCCTGCAAAAAATAATCACACAACTGTCGATGAAAATCTTAAAAAGTTGAGGTCATCTGGTGTCAAAGGTCAACCTTGTGTGTTGTCAGTCACAAACTGCGATGGTAGACAAATTTTCTTATTACATTATACCCTTTGACACTCTGTATCATGTGCTTTATTCTGTCAACAGAATAGCTAAAAGACATGATACAGAGTTGGTGTAAAGGGTATCCATGGGAGTGGGGGAAGTAGAATTTGTTAAACAGTTGAGGATCAGTCTCCATCTGTCCCAACAGAAATTTGACCTTGTCACTTTTGAACATCAAAATCAAGCTTAAAATGTTTTTTGAAGTGAGGTGGGCTATTGAGATCATAGTCAAGATCATTCAAACACCAGATAAATTGAGCTTTATCCACACTGGACTGATCAAAAACAAAATACATCGCGGTTGCTGGACTGCTACGCCAAAGGTCTAATGAGGTCACCAAGGTCACATAAGGTCAAAAAGGTCACATGAGGTCACCTCCACCCGCCCCCTCCCGATGCACCGCATGACGCACCCTACCCAGCCACCTCCCGACGCACACACCTGCCCCGACAAGACATCACCTGACCCCTCCCCGACGCACCCCACCCCATCCAATCCCCCGACCCCAACACCCCACCCTGCTCCTTCCCAAACACCCCACCCTTTCCCCTCCCCAACACCCACCCTGCCCCTTCCCCAACACTCACCATGCCCATCATAACACCAAGCCTTCACCTCCATATGGATTCCACACAAAATGTTACGGACAAATGTACAGACAAAGGAAATTTTGCGATATCCGATATACCGTTTAGCAATACAGCAAGTATGCCATATTTAATTAGCTTCATTTGCATACCTAAGCCGCATGATCAGGAAACTTCAAAATGGAAAAGAAGATGGCACCATAATAGGTTTTCGTGCAGGGGGGAATTTTTGCATATATGTGTATGATTTCAAAAATATCGTGATTACGCTGAGTTGCATATTAAAGGGATAACCAGCGATAATGAAAGAAATACAAAAATGTGGGAATGCATTTTTTTAGCTGAAAATCACACTTAGTATGTACAGATACAATTCCATGTAATACTTAACAGGGCATTTCGTGATCCACGCCTTGTCCCCCCACTTACCTAAACAAATTTGAGATTCTTATATCATCTGAAACCATTAGTCTTAGTAATCCATGTGTACCAATCTTAAGTGCAAATTCGGTCTATCGGTAAAAATCACAATTTGTATGTTCTGTCCTAAAACGAATAGAAATTACAGCCACAGTGGCCTATGGGAACGTGGGAAACAAGCAATTGCTCATAACACAAAACCGCAAGATCGGATCAACTCAATTTGTGAACAAGCTTTCTCAAGGATATCTAGTGAACAATGAATAAAACAGAAGGTGCTGGAAATCACGAAATGCCCTTAAATGCAGGAAACAAAACACCAAATAGTGGAAAATATTTTAAGTAGTTGATGAAATTGTCCATACCGTTCTTCCAGACAAAAGGACATCCACCAAGCAATGGCGTCTCACATCTACACTAAACATTGATTGTGTTTACACCTAGTACAGAATAAACAAGATCAATTAGTTTTGTGCTGAGGTCAACTGTACAGGTCTGGTACACAATATTGCACTTATAAATCTGGGAATATTCACAGTGGAAGGCTTTTTTTTATCCCAATTCGGAATTTTGATACGCATGCACGTATAGAAATTACAGAATCGGAAAAAAGTACTGCCCTGTCCTTTACAAAAACGGATTTCAGCCACCACTTCAGGTTATGTTAGCCACACCCTTTCAGTAACACACATACCAAAATCCCGAATTTTGATGATATTTTCCGATGTTCAATCAGCAAATCGCTGCTTTCTCTTTATTTCATTGCATAGTTTGTGCCCCCGAAGTATGCCCAACATCTAATCTGGTCAAGAACTCCTATAACCCGCTTCCTTCCACCAAGTTACATCATTATACACCTTACGGAACTCCAGATAACTTGTCACAATCTTGCAGGAAAGGGTAAAACATTTTGACTGCCAAAGGTCACTAGCCCGGTAACCGTCACTCCTCTTACGGTCGGGTCCCATGCTCGTTCGTAGGGAATTGAAAACACCCCCTTTTCGCATTTTTTCGGTTTAAAAAAAACACCCCTGTTTTGTGCAAACATCCGTGGAATTTGTAGGGCAAAAATTACCCCTTTTTTTCGGCGAAATCCGGATGATTTTAATTTACCAACCACCCTTTTCAACAAACACAAACTATGGTAAATACACATTACTATACAACGAAACACAAATAACGAAATGGCAAAATATATCAGTATAAGGCTTATGTCGTCAGCTGAAGATTGATGATTGATCTTTTTGTATGGAAACCAGTCCAAAATCACAGACCCAAAAATATAACTGTTAATATAATGGGTTTTTTTCTGTAGCTGGTGCGACCACCCTCTCCCCTACCCCTACTACCAAACCTCTACCCCTTTTCAAAAAGTTCGCGAAATTTCCAATGAAAAAAGTACCCTGTTTTGATTTTGCGAAAATAAATTCACGAAATTGATCGAGGAAACACCCTTTTTTCGCGATCCTACGAACAAGCATGGTACCCGACAGTAAGAGACGTCGGTACCGGGACATGAGGTCAGATTTTTGTAGAAACCCGATGGGGGTGACGGTTTAGCTGCAGACAACCCCAGTTGGCTTATCTTGGGGAGGGCTTTCTGGGTCCGCGCAGCCCTGGTGGTTTCATTGCCAAAACATGCAAAATAAGCCTATTTGTCGGCTATTATAGGTCCGTCTGCCCCCTTGGCCCACCTCAAAAAGCACGGCCGGATACGCCGGTGAACCCGGGCCCTGGGACAGGAGTACTGGTTACCAGGATACCAGTAGCAGGCACTCAAGAAACCTGACCTGACTCCATGAAAACCTGACCTTACTCCTTACGTCCAACGTCTCTCCATCTCAGCGGTCATCCATTCACCACCTACATATTGCTAACCTGCAGATCCAATAGCTTTCCAGATGTTTTGGGGCCCTCCTTCCATAATCCTTTAGGGGGTGTAGTCATCTTTCTGGATACTGTCTCACTTACACTTACCTCTGTCACAAAGGCAAAGCTCTCAGCTGAAATAGAATAATCACACTTAAACAGAACTTCACACACTTCCGTAAGTGAACACTTTTAAGGTCCGATTCATCTTCACTGCATTGCAGTGCAGTGGCTGCAATGCGCCTACCAAATTGTCACTGCAATCACTTGTATATTGCAACGCATTCAGGTACTGCAACACCAAGTTAAAATTATTTAACTAGCGACTGCACAAGATTCAGTGGGGTCAGTCAGTGTTTGCAGTATGCCAAATTCCCGCAAGGTTCTAACTGCAACATACTGCAAGCCGTGACCTGCAGTGACCTGGGATGACCTGCACAAGTTAAATCGATAGAGTGCCGCTGAAGTGACGAACATTGCAGTAATTTACTGCACAGCAATGCGAGTGCGAGTGGAAGTATGACGGACCTTTAACTGTGTCTAACCTCACTGTTGACACTTCACTGAACTCGTAACCTCACTTCAGAAGTGGAACCACTTTTATTGAACTCTAACCTCACACCTCAGAAGTGAACACAGAAGTCCCGATTGATAATAACTTCAATTGTTGGCTGCTTATCCTATCCCACAGGTGACTCTTCTAACATGTGTCTATAAAGTCACACTCTGTCCTGCCATTGCAACTGGGTTGTACAACGAATGAAATTTTTTCATGAAGCTTTACACCACCACTGCACTTCTATCCTGCCTAAAATTACCGTTGCATGTGTTCTCTTACATTATAGAACATGAATACTGCGAGTAATATATGCAGGCTTTCATCTTTTCAAAAAATGAGGTGAAAAATTTTGCTCCATCCACAACTCAATGGTATTTCTTTAACACATCGACTTCCTATTGGCAGAGTGTGGACCCTTAAGCTTATATGAAGTTCGGGACCTATTGGGACTAGGCTTATCCTCCATGTTTGGTTGATATTGAAGCCTTCAGCATTTGACATAAAACCCACAGCAGCCGGCAACGTCCCGCTGTGCATGGATTACACCAACATCAGCTCATGCACTGCTGCAATTTGAAAACACAGATATTTACTTCGGATTTCCCAAGAAAAATCGAAGACTGTGTAGAAATTTTTTGGTCTTAAATGGTTCCTTTTATACCACCTGAAACCGTTAAGCAGAAAAACTTCTAACCGGTCACATATTTTTGTTCTAAAACCTTATTATTAAACCCGGATATCAAATTTCCACAGACGTCTACTAAAGTCTGTTGAAGAAACTCTATTTGAACAATGACAGTCATAACAATAGCTCAGCAGGACGTTGTTGGCTGCTGTGCATAAAACCTAAGCAACTCTACAATGACCTGGTTTTCCCCTGGTTGACTTTTTACCTAAAATATGTTGACTTACTTCAGGTCCCCTACCCTGAAGATAATTATCACCATGTTTGGATGATACTAAAATAAGAGGTTTCAAATAAGATCCTTTGACACCTCACCAAATTTAACATCATACACACACAGAAGGAACACACCAGATCCCCAATAGCTAATTCTGGCTAAAGCTAGGGGATAATAAAATCTCTGGGGACCTGTACTTGTGCCTGGGTAACCACCTGTATTTGCAAGGGTTTTGAAGGTGACCCTATGCAAGACCAGAAACAGATGAAATGGTACCCTATCTGTGGCCAGATCTTTTTTAAAATGGATACCCCCGGGGGGGGCACTGACATTGGAAAGAGGTACGGGTATGTGCAGCCCTTAAGACCCCCTTTTCGCGTCTCTCCAACCGTTCCCAAGACCCCAGTTGAAGCCTAAATCAGTTCTTAAGGTCCCCTTTTCAGAAAATTTTGACCTTAGAAGCTGCAATTTTAGCCAAATTCAGCCCCAAGCCTGCAAATTTCCAAAATTTCAGTTACAAAGACTTCCTACTTTCGGAGAAAAAAATCCGTTCCCAAGCCCCCAATTCGGAACTCGGGCCGCACATCCCTCCTGAAAAAAGTTGAGGCCCCCGGGGGATACCTATCCATTTAAACAGGTCTGAGTCTTGGAGAATTATGTGAGACCTGGGATGAGGCAATTTTACCATGGGGATTTTAACCAGGGACTTTCCAGTCTATTTTTGAACATCTGTGGATCATTTATACGGTTTTTCCAGTTTTGAGAATGAATAAAATGCAAAAAATATTAATTTTAACAGGGTCATTTAATTTGATATCCTATCTGAGATGAAAAATCAAATTGATACCCCATGTGAACTGACAGGGACATGGTTGAATTTGATAAGGTACTCTGACTTTGCAAGTCTCAGTTTGGCCAGGCTCCATGACTTTTGTAAATCGGGATGGTGACCCAACCACAATACCCAGTTACTGCCCTGCTAAAGACTGACCTTCTGACATTGTAACAGATGTCATTAAACTTAGCCTCCAGTTTTGTTTGATACTTGAAAGCGCAATCTATAGTCACAATGGCTGTAACCTTTGTTCTTTTCATATCAAACTAGTACGTCAAAGGTGGTTTATGTGTCCTGGCTTCAAAAGGCAGTCTGAATACAAAAACCAGTAGAATTTCGCAGTTCTCGCCGCGTCGCACTCACTATATTAAAAGAATCATAAGTGTGGCCACTGCATAAAACTGAACATTTAGGACAAACACACACAATGGATGCAAAGTGGTCCTGCCAGCTATGCTGGCAGCCCACAATAAAACAGATGTACAGTGGAGTAGTCCCATTTCCTGAAACCAAAACTTGAACCGAAGGGAAGGCCAAATTTTAGCGTACTGGTGAAGCTCCTGTAGGGAAAAAATAGTTCTACTGTGATTTAGGGTACAAGCCCTCTTCTCTTAAAAGGGTACTTAAAGACACTATCAGTTGATTGCTAATCAGCAATCAAAAAAATCATCAAAAATCAGATTTTTAAATTTATGCTAACAAGAAAGGTATCCTAACATACTCAGCAAGAAACACCAGAAGCCAACTAATAAGGACAGAATCAGAGATTTTGTCATTTACTGTCCGTTTAGTACACTTACTACAACGCGGAATTGAATGGGAATCGTATCGGGAACACTGCCGTTTCTTCCTTTCTGCAATTCTACAGCTGGAAAAGGTAACTTAGAACATTCTACAGAATGTCCTTCATTGAAGCTATTCCTAGACATTTCAAATATTTTCAAATCAATGATAGTGTCTTTAAATACTCTTTTTTTAGGTTGTATGCAGTTTTTTTTAAAACCTTATCATAATATTTGATTCAGAAATTGAACAATGTTTTTTTTTCATTTCTGGATTTTTGTTTTTATGGCCAAAAATCTGGAATTTCTGGAAAATTACATCTTTGAAAAAAAAACTGAACCTGATTACCAATAATATTGCCAATAAGCAAGTATTCATGTCATTCCCCAGTCCACATCAACCTAAATCTAATGCAGCAACTTGTAAACAACATACACGTCTAAATGTATGAAAGCACTTGTGTGTCTGTCCCGTAAGCTTAGACTCTCCAAGACAGCTCTACCATAGGCTTCAAAAACAACTGCAGTGCAGTGATTGAAGTTTCATAGTTTCCAAACTTGCCAAGCTCCTGGCAGTATTGAAACAAATGTTTCTCCCAACTATTTCTGGGAAACCGCGATGACTAACAAGGCCTATGTTTGTCAGACAACAAACATCAAGGATATGTCAAACACTTTCTTGGATGATAGATGTTTCTGGTTGATCCGTCATAGCCGTCTCGAGAGTCATAGTTCGATGCCTGTTGGCAAGGAAATTCCATTTATAATTCCGGGGGGTGATTGACCAAATTGTCCAAATCATCTGTACGGGATGCTTTGAAGACATACCAGGTGGAGAGCGCAGCTTTCCCTTATCCTTGACGTAGTATACTCCAGGGTCTTCGTACGATTGAAGGGCGTCTTCGCGAAAAGCTTCAAAAGTCATGTTGATATCAGTTGCAGAGGTGAAGTTTATTGAGAGCCCAGGTCTTACAAGACCATTTTCTGACCAAAGTGAAAAAAAAGTTAGGATCCATAAAATTGAATGCTGTGTTTCTCATCTCATTTCCTCACAAAAGGGAGGAGGAAAGAAGAAAGTCTTTTCAGTGCAATTTGGCATCACTGCAACTTGTCTGAGTCTACATACAGCTCATTTCTCTCCCAACTTACAAAGTCATTTTCTGTCATCTGAATGTGACCATTAGCCTTAAAAGGTGCAGTTCGTGATTCCAGCTCCTTCTGTCGTTCATGTTTCACTAGAATCCTTGAGAAAAGTTATTCCAAAATTTCAGTTGATTCTATCTTGCATTTAGGTGTGTTATGAGCAAAATGTTCGTATTACAATTCCCCATAGACCACAGTACAGTAATTTCTGTCTGTTTCGGACAGAAAATACAAATTGCAAATTTCATGCACAGATGAACGAATTTGCAGTCAGATTGGGACACACATACTATACTTAGCTCGACGGCTTCAGATGATTAAATATCTCAACTTTTTTAGAGTAGCGGGGGACGAGGCTGTGGATCACGAAATGCCCCTTTAAAATGTATGTGTGGGCACAAATTGATGTGCAGATCGATCATTTCTGCATAAATTCGCCACAATTTTTATTCTGGTCTGTAGATGGACGGAATTACAGCACTATGCAATGGGACACCAAAATCCAAGATCAGAATCGACGGAAATGTTGAGGAATACCAAGGCTCTAAAATAAGAATTAAGGAGGGCAAGGCAATTTTCCCAATTTTAAAAGGGCACCAAGGCATTAAATGTTAAAAGAATAGCAAATTTTTTAGGGCACCAAGACTGCCCAGTTTATGTATAAATTCCATCATGACTTACTCCTCCAAAGATCTAGATGATCATTTTTCTGGACCAGACAAGACGTCCATCCCTATTACACCCGATCATCTAAGGCCTTGTACGTTAGACAGACACACACCAGACCTTGCTGAAAACACCATTAGGATCCAAGGAGCCCTTTATGGAATTAAGTGAATGACCGTCTTAAACGGTCCCCATCCTTAGCTATTGTTAAAGCAATTCTCAAACAACAGTGCATGATATTTATTCGCAACTGATTGTTCTTATAAATTGGGTAACTTATACTAGTCATATATATTTAACTGGTTTTTTTTCTCTCTGTATTTTTTTTAATCTAATTAATTGTAATTTTGGTCGCACCCTTACTTTTCCTGGTGCTCGTAAGTTAGCACTTGTACATGTAATGCCTTATCAAATTTAAGGGTCCATACTTATGTTGTTAATGTTGTAATTTAAGCATGGGTGCAACTAATTACACGCCCTGCATTTTAAATGGCATCCACATCTCTTGCATATTGTATTTATTACATCAAATCAATTTTTTTGTCTATTAAGATGTTCATATTTATATTTCTTAAATTTTATATTGACTCGTACATGATTGTAAGAGATGGCAAATAAACCTGAAAACCTGAAATGGTAGGGCACCAAGCAAATTTTGCCTTGGTGCCTTAGGTTATTGGAAGGCCCTGAAAAAGAGGATGACTGAAACCAACGGTATGAAAATTGCAGGGCTGACCGAGGAATCGAACCTGGGACCACAGTTGGTGCGAAGCGAGGGAAGACCCACTGCGCTAATCCGACCCCCCGTAGAGCGAGGCAATCAGGATAAAGTGGTATGCATGCCAGGACACAAACATGTTGGCAACAGCGATAGTTGGCAGGGTGAGGGGTGCTTTCAGGGTTAATGCCAAAAACATGCAAAAATCAGACGATTTTCAGCATTTAGAGAAGGCCATAAACAGGATTTTTGGGGAGGGGCAATTTTTTAAAAGAGGGGTTTTTTTTTTTTTTTTAAAAAATCAAGTATTCATTTAGTTTTGACAAAACAAAAAAAATATATTTTTTTGGCTCGCACCACTCCAAAAACTATTTTTCTGGCATTTTTTTAGGGTTATTGGGCTTTAAGACCCTATTTACGTCAGGAGGCCCCTCAAAAAGCCAGGTCTGGAATTGGTGACAGAGGACTTGAACCCAAGAACTTTAAGATCACGACTGAAGTGTTATCACCTAGACCTCACATGCACCCTGAAAGTTCTTACATGTCTACCAAATGCTGCAAAACTAGTGGTGGTATCAGACTTCTTTTTCTTGGGGGGGGGGGCCTGTTGTGTATATAGTTTATTTACTATTCGGGATAATTGACACAATGTATTATGGGAAATTGGATTTGATTACTTGATTCTTCCACCTACCATTAAGTGGCCACAAATTAGGTGATAAGCTATGAGATTAGATCATTTAAGTCAAATTTCCACCATATACACTAAACACAAAAGACAAGTTAGAATTGCATGTACGATTGTGATGTTACACTATTTTACCAGGATTATTTCAGGAAATTTGACACAAGGCAAGTGAATAAGGATTTGATTCCTTGATTCTTCCCACATCTTCAGTCCACAAAGCAAGTTGAAACCATTTCACAAAAGGTAACATTTGGGGTCCGATACAAAAAAACAGCAAATATCCGACTTCGTATACACAGTGTTCTCTGTATCCCAGATGCCTTTTTTCACCCCCAGATTTACACTATTATTATATGTTTCCTAATATAATACCCCCCCCTCAATTTAAGAACATGGAATATGTTTCTAAAAATTTGTAGATATTCATTTCTTGAAATAACTTGCCTCGCCATATCCTCAAAATATCAACTTTTTCTGTACAAAAAAACCTACATCGTCCTCGTACCCCCCCGCCCCTTAGACGCTCAAGCATGCCGTCGCAGTTCGTGAATGATAGGCCTAACATGACCTTTGGACTTGAATATGTTACCCTTTGACCTCATCACGCAAATGAGGTATCTCATGTTCACCTATGATACGTTTTGGTTCCAATTGAACTTCAAATTTCACATGAGGCGTGGTGCATTTTACATTTTCAGCCTATCTTACACTTGACCTCATCATGACCTTTGACGCTGGCATGTGACCTTTGACCTCATCAACAATAGGGATCGCCATGTTGCACCTATTATTCACGTTTGGTTCCAATTAGAAAACTTCAACTTTTCAAATGAGGTCAATTTAACATTTTCCGCTATTTTAAACCACTTGACCTCACATGACCTTGACCTTGGTAATTGACCTTTGACCTCGTCAACACATGAGGGTTCCCATGTTACACTTTGGGCAAGCTGGAGTTTGAAAGAAATATTGGTCTAGACAAGTCGAGCCCCAATATTTTTCAACCATGGGAGACCAATAATTTGCTATTGGCCGAAAAGAGAATCCATTTTATCATTATTATGGTTTTGAGAATCTTGTGTCCTAATATTACTTACACAGTTCATTTCATTTTGCTGCTCCACTAAATCCTCACCCAGCAGTAATTGCTGAGTGTGCAGTGTATCCGGCCCACCCTCCTTTTAGCGGCCGTATAAAAACCGAAAAAAATTAGTGAAAGATACTGGTAAGAAAGGGGAACGGGGGGGAGAGTGGACCCTGGACAAAACCGGATTTAAAACTTTTTTTTAATTAACACCACGAAATCATAATTATAGCTATAGGAAAAAATTCATGGAATCTGCCGACCCAAGTAAGTACCAATAGACACTGAGAAACAGCAAAGTATGGAACTACCAAACACTGGTAACCACCCAGCACATGTGATCCACCAAGACATGGAGACTGCCTAAAGTTGAAACCACCTAAGACATGAAATCACCCTAACACCAAGGAACCATCAAACACCCGAACCATAAAAAGCATGGGCCCAGCCAGGCATTCAACTAAAAGACATCAAACACAGGACCACCAACACTGGGAAACACCAACAATGGAATCACCAAACCCTGGAACCACCAACACTGGGAACCACCACCAAACACTGGGAACCACCAAACTGGGACCACAAACCTGGGAACCACCAAACCCTGGGAACCACCAAACCTGGGAACCACCACCACTGGGCACCATCAACACTGGGCACCATCAAACACTGACACCCACCAAACACTGGGAACCCCCAACACTGGAACCACCAAACACCTGGAACCACAAGCATTGACCACCAAACACTAGGAATCACCCCAACACGGGAACACCAAAAACACGGGCACCATCAAACACTGGAAACCGACAAATCTGGCCATCCACCAAAAACAAGAAGACTCAAACTTATGAACCACCCCCCGCCACCAAAATGAAACATCTTTAAATGGCAATCCACCAATCATTCAGCAAGTGCATAAATATGATATATTCTCCTCACCAGGGTGGGCATCCTAATCTAAGTGAATCTGAGTTGCCGTATATGGATAGGGATTGGAGTCCGACGGGTGAAAAAATTGGCACCCAAGTTTTTTGCTGGCATTTGATGACTAAACTCCATTTTTATGGGTCCTAACATGTGTATAGTAATATAGGATGGAAGATTCTCAAAACATATAATGGTTTAAATATCCCTGAAGTAATGGTGGATATCAGGCAAATTTACCCTTTTTCGACAAACAGCCTCATCAACAACAACAGACTAGACATCAACAACAGTGACAAAGTGATCCCTATGTGTCTTCCCCTGCTTAGGGCGGCGACACAAAAGCAAGACAAGTAAAGCTTACGCCCTAAAAAGGACCTTCATTCAACACATCACATTCAATTTATAGCCCCAAATACTGCGTTTGAGTACAGATTAAACCGTCAGGGTTTCCTCCGCCGATCCGATGGCCGATATTTTTTGTTGTAGTATCGCCGATCCACCATATGATGCAAGGATTCCCTTTTAATCAAAAATTTCAGCACAAAGTGGACCTTTTTCCCCTTTGGTGGAATTGTTGGTGCCTGTGTATGGGCCTGCATTACACTAACTCCATCTTGACACATAATGCAACATTTTACCAGAATATTAAATGCGGGTTCTGAACTAACCACAAGTTACCACCGATACAGTTTTCTTATTTTCAGTGACTTGAAAAGGATTTAGCATCGATTTGCAAATCGAACAATCAAAAAATCATCAAAATCATATTTTTATGTTTGTTACTCGCAGGGATCTGCACATAACCTGCAAGTGGTTGGCTTGAAATCCTTGTATTAAGACAAGGCAGTACTTTTATCTGATTCGTAATTTCTATACGTGCGTATAAAATCCCTACTTGAGATCAAAAGTCTTTCCCGGTGAATTCACAGATTTTTCAGCCATGGGGGTAGGACACGATCGGCTCGCTTTGGGCATTGGATTCCAACTGTAATTGGGGAACTGGCGACTGCATTCTATGGCAGTCTTGGTCCCAGTGACATTAAAAATCATCTCTTAAACCTTTGCTAAAGATCTTGTATATCATGATAAATAAGAAAAAATTACGTCTCCAAATCCGTTCGGGTTAGTGGATTAACGCCGCTGCAAAATAGTTTATAACGGTAATTTAGATTGTTATATGCCTCCATTTTCTGATTAAACTTTTAAAAATATTATTTTTCTCAATTTTATTTGAGAAAAGATTTCTCACGGGAAAGCACTTTGGTTACTATAAAGAGAGGAAACGGGGATTCCCTAGCGTTGGTTTAATTCAAAAATGCTACCTGTTAGATAGATTGGCACATAAATGGAAATGGGGAATTCCCAAGAGTACTTAGAAACTGAATCAACTTGTTAAATGCTTTGAGATCAAAACATTGTAAGTTCAGGGAATTTCCCCACAAGTTAATATTGAAAGTGAAGTTATTCGGTTATGTTTATGCATGAGCCAATGATGTAATGATTATGTTAGAAAGGGAAATCTAGGTGTGGGAAGTTACATATTACGCGAACTGAAGACTGAGGCCGGCAGTTGAAATCAGGAGCCAAACTAGAGCTCTGGAGCGATACAGTATAATTAATATCTATTTTACGCTACAATTAATGGTAAGATTTGAGTTTCTACATCTAGTGCCAGGATGTAATACTTTGGATGCCGCAGGAGCTTGATAGCTAAATTGTCTGCTGTCGGCTTTTAAGAAGAATAAGCCAAGA
The DNA here is from genome assembly GCA_023653785.1 of Ophioderma brevispina. Taxonomy (NCBI): domain Eukaryota; kingdom Metazoa; phylum Echinodermata; class Ophiuroidea; order Amphilepidida; family Ophiodermatidae; genus Ophioderma; species Ophioderma brevispina. The sequence goes on from JAMKCH010010992.1 coordinate 33,487, forward strand.
GCTTCAGTTTTTCCGATCAAAAAGGGATTCTAAATTGTGGTCCTATATGAGGATATTAGCGACAGACTGATGTTGGTATATTACCTTGATTTTATTATGTGGAACATTAGCGTCGTCGAGGGAACTGGGGTACCCAAGTTAACCTCAGGACTGAGAATATTCTATTGAATATGACCCGAGGATTTATAAGCGTGACTTTGCATGCTGTCATTTTGGATCTTCGCTGTGAGAACAATATGTATCGTTGAACTGCACGCACTTTTAGTTGAAGACACATGAACTCTGAGTAAATTAGAATTGTTAAGAGTATTTTGATTGTATAGATAATTGTCCTTTGGACATACCAACTTCTTGAAACCATTACAATCATTAAATCCTGTTATATTATATAAAAATTTAGATCACTTGTGCACAAGGCTCGTTATTTGTGTTTAAAGGTATTTCTGACCTTTGACTCTACGCGACGTCAAACAAATTTAATATTCTGACCCGGCCTCGTCTTTAGTCAAGTCTAGTGTGTAACCATTCGATATGCGTAGAGCGCCCTGCCTACTTACCGTTAAGTCCTTTGAAACAGACTAGCAACCCGAAGTTGATGCTGTTTTGAATTTGCGGTTGCTGTTAGGTTTGCATGTCCTAACCCCCCCCCCGATTTTCACAGCATGAAATGTGCACCATGATCAATACAGTTTGACCTCAAAGACAACATTTTTATCTTTGTTCATGCTGTACTGGTGTAACCACAATCACCCGTTTGTCGCGTTGTCTATTTGTCACAGCGGGTTGAAAGTCTCATTTTTATGACAAAACGAGAATAACTAACAAAAAATATCAACGGCGACAAACTTTTGACGACTAAGTTTGGAGTATTTATGTCACGAACACCATCTTGTGTACATTTTCGACGAAATGGTATGCGGCAAATATGATTTTTCATCAAAATCAGTTTTACCGTTTGCTTCTATGGGAAAGAAGCATATAGAGGGTTGCTATAACATACAATTATTAACACCTTTGTAGGCCTATATGGCAAAATTACCACAATTGGATTTGGTCCGATTTTTTGCGGAGGTAATAGGTCTTGCATGTCAACTTATATCATTGTCAAAACTGTGCCGCCACTGCTTATTTGCTCTAAACAAATAAAAGTGACAATTTGCAGGGGGTCAAACAGGCTGTGTTGGTGGAGACGGCATGACAAATTTCCTCAATACTTCATTTTTTTCACTATTGGGTGGTTTGTTTCAACATAAGCCGATCTGGATTATACAACACTTAGTATCCCCTGATTTGTTAAAAACATGTACTTTCCACATTTTTCGATTCCTCTCGCATTATCGCTGCTAATCCCTTTAAACTGCTCAGAACCGAACCCCCCCCCCCCCCCCACAATCTGGGTTGCTAAGTGGTATTTTGTGGTTTAGTAAATAAACCTTGCGTGTTAGGAAAAAAAGAAATATGGCTATAAATATTGAAAAGGTCACCTTGGTCAAATGAATTCAAAAGGCTTAAGGCTGTGCCACAGGATAAAAAAAAAGAAAAAAAAGAACAACTATACACGCTTTTGTTTAAAGATAATCTTGTGACCCCAACATTTTGATTCGCTCCGGAGAAAGCCTTCTCATTAAAATCTTATGACTTCCAACAGCCCCCCATGGTTAATTAATGCCAAGCACATGCAGTGCTGACGTATGTGCGGCCAGCACTTGTGCGGCAAGACCGCGCACGTGTAAAACGGAATTCCTTTAACCCACAAGAAAAATGCACCTATTTTTGCCTATTAGGTGATGAATAAAGTATTATGCAAAGAGAGTCCAAAAAATCAGGCACTGTTGTGCAACAATAAGCAACAACCATTAGTGTAACAGGTGGGGCCAGGTTTCCCCCAGAGAGGGCTTTGACCCGGGAAAAACGTAAAATCATGCCTAAATCAGCACTTTTTGGGGGTTGTACATTCTGTGACCCACTTTTGTCTGCTCCCAGTTGAAGTTAGCAGCCCTGACAGAATAAAGTACATTATCACCCTGCACTTTATTCCATCAAGGCTGCTGAATTCAAATGGGGAGGCAGCAAAGTGTGGGCCACAAATGTACCAACCCCTCAAAACCACCTCCACTGGGAAAATCTGCCTCAAAACCGGAATTTGCCCCCCCTCTGGACAAGTTACCACTCGCGCTGTTACCTCCTGGCACAACATGTCATGTTCCATGTGTCATACCCTGATTGACCTCCATGTCCCATCCCAGAACCTTGATTTGGAAAGAATTTAGACGTGCCACCCCATATGAATGCCGGCAGCCTCAACGGAATCAACCGCACGTTGAAGGATTGGTGGCAGAATACAATGAATTCACCCCTTTAATTTTAGGCAGGTGCGGGCACAGGTTAAAATCCTAGGAGGCTAAACATCATGGGGGGGGGCACAACAGAACAAAATGAACTCATTTTGGTTTAAAACCCCTAATTTTTGCACAAAACCCCTGTTTTTTCTTAAATTTTAAAATCACTCAGAGGGGGGCATTCGCCCTCTCCCTGCCACCCCCGGCAGCCTCACGGAATAAACTGCATGTTGAAGGATATGGTGCAGAATACTGAATCTCCCCTTTAGTTTTAGGCAGGGGCGGCACCAGGGTAAAATCATAGGAGGGGGCGAAACAACCTCATGTGGGGGGGCAAACAGTACAAACTGCCTCATTTTGGTTTAAAACCCCTAATTTTTGCACAAAACCCCTGTTTTTGTTTTCTTAAATTTTTAAATCTCGAGGGGCGGTCGCCCCTCCTTCCACCCAACCCCCTGGTTTTATTAAGTGCCTATTGACAACGAATCGTGTCAATAACGTCGCCTGAATGGCTATTGACACGATAATCGGTTGTGAGAAAGTACTGGCTATGGAGCCCATAGGCCGTACTGTGCGTGTGCTTCTAAGATATTTTGGCCTGAATTATGGTCCAGGACCATATGTCATGGGCCCTTGAGATAAATAATCTGGAAAATATCAAATATGGTCCAGGACCACATTTGCCATAGGTCTATAGTCCTGAGCATAAATAAAACGGAGCAATATTTGAATACTTCTCCTGGATCATATTGAAAATTGAATACAAACAAATGGCCATGCCCTGAGCCATTGATGCAAATCTGCTCCTGGAGCTGGAGAAATATTCTAAATAACAAATACTGCTCCAGGACCATATTTGCCATATTGTCATGGAGCATGTGCACTAAAATTTGACTTAGAATATTTCCATATTACTTATGCTCCAGGACCATTATGGTCAACCACGACATCATTGTGTCCATATCCTCATCCCGAAATGGATATTGTATTGACACGATGATCGCGGTCAATAACGTCACCAAAATGGCTATTTACACGATCATCGTGTCAATAATGTGTCCGCCTGAAATGGCTATTAACACACATCATCGTATCATAATCCTCCTGCTTATTTTTTTGTGCTGGGATGGGTCACTTTGGTCAATCTGGAGATGAACAACAATAGTGCCTATAGGCCCTGAATATCATTATCGATCTCATTATTACAAGACTACAATTGTTGAAGGCTCGGACCATCCGTATTTTAAGCCTATACTTTTTTTTTTCAAAAAAATAAGCAACCCTTTGAGTTGGTTCGAAGTCAAGGAATTGTGTTGCTGAAACTGAGGAAAGGTAAATAGTTTTTTCAAGATCGACCTGCATTGCAGTGCCAGTGGTTGCACTTTGAAAAATAATACGCAAGATGAGCCTTATCCTTCAACAAGCCTTTTCACAATTAGCAAATCGGGATGCATTGTAGGTAATAATCAGAAGACAGAGGGTGGAAGCTAACAACAACGAGGTGCGGCAGTACTTAGTATCAGGAACCTTTTAACGTCGTTTTGGACATTGGTGGTCGGCACTAATGAGGGTGGATTCGTACATTTGTAACTGCAAAAAGATTGATTAGACTTCGTCCTGACATCCCGAAAGTTCAGTAATGACTCCGTTGTACTAGTACTACTATAGTAGCCGTACAGGACTCTAGGCTTAATGTAGCACGATTCATCTTGCTTCTCTTCACATGGTGCAATTTGTTTGGTTCTTTATCATTTTTTCACTTGGATTTTATTATTCATTTTTTACTATAGCCGCCCTTATAATGCAAGCGGCCTATGTAAAGACACAAATGATAAAAGCTAAGGCAAGAATGCAATGCATGACGAATCGTGCTGTCCTTAATGCATAATCCAATGGGTGAACTGGGCCCTTACACCACACGCTCTGCAACAGTAACAGTTCTGTATACTCTGTGTTTTCATCTTTCAAGTATCATTTTGTAAATATATCAAATCAATTCTATTAAAGAATGAAGATCCAAAGAGCCAAGAAAAGTCATGCATACACTTTTATTGACACTTCGAGTCCCACATGTGTCATTGAATGAAATACTATCGTCGCCGTCACAATTCCCTTTCTGAATAGGCGTCTACATACGCGGCGAGGTTGCTGCGTGTAATTCGCAGACTATGTAGTTCCTTTGCGCTACATGCACAGGCTAATTGTAACCTTGGTGTTACGACTAGCTTTTATTCATAGCAAACTCTGGTACATTTTAGACTATTTGACAGTTGCCCCTCCAATTTTGGTCATCATCATTACTTCTATGAATAATTAGCTAAAATACCTATATTTTGGATTCACAAGTTTAAATTTACTGCACATGTGCATGCAGGATACAACAGTTACATCACAGAAAGAAGTTACATGCACCTGTGCATGGTTCCCTGGTAATTCGTAAGCCGCCTGGTGGTCATGGTTCTGTTCTTGCGGGAATGCTGGCGTAGTGCTGACTCACAGAGAAGAGGAATTATGACGGAGAGTATACACTACAGAATTATTATTAGACCTCGTTGGTTGTTTAGGCTAGGGCTGGCCAGTGGGCTGATTCGCTAGTTACTCTCCGTGTTGACACACGTCACGCCCGGTTTTCATTCACTAAATTCTGCTCTCTGAACTACCATTTACCATTACCTTTGAGTGTCACTCATGCACTCAGCTCAGCCCTCGGGTTGGGACCGAAGGGCCGGCCTGGTTGTTCAAATTTTCCGCGAAAGTTTTTAAAAAAAACTAACAACACCTCATAGCTGCCCTGCCTGAGGGCGCAGAACGCATGGCGCACTGCCATTGATAAACCAAAATGTCGGGCCGAAAATTTTCGGGAAGTGATGGGGACTGGGTCTGTTCTGATCAAAGTAGTAACCCAATGCACAAAATTTGATTTTATTCAAGTATTTACAAGTATGGGCATAGCCCCGTACCATAAACGTTCGCACACAATTCTTTTTAATATCGTGTGTCAAGCCATGTAGAACCCAAAACAAGATCAATTCCTCACTCAAGAACAACAACGAACGCCTCGCCTAGTTCCCAATGGCAACCCTAAAATATACGAGCAACCCAATTACGCATTCTTTAAAAATCGGAATGACGTTTTCGTTATGGACCGCGCTATTTTAGGTTTGCAGAGAGTGTAACTTAAAAACCGTGTAGCATCAAATTTTACGAATTACATACATACTCATATAAAATTACTTCACTCAAGTTGTTGCTAAACGTCCTTAATATAAGCATCAACATGATTTGCAAAAAGGTTTAGAAATAAACAAAATATAACATCTACAATTTTGCTTTCACCACTGTTGAGTAAGGCGCTAGTATTTATGCCGCTGGTCCCGTCACTGGTGTGGAACTATACAATTATAATGTGGAAGGATTTCCCCTGATTTTTATCATCAGAATGATCATTATGAATTTATGCCTCTATTATGATAAAAGACCTGAGGTAAGTGTGTGCCTTGTTTTACGACGCGGATTATATTAAACAATTTTTATTAGCTCCGAAAAAACGGCGAATCTTTGCGAAACCTTTTGCTTCGGAGCCTATGCAGTTTACACACATTGCACTGCTACAAGGTTTATTGTATACAAAGTGCTTCTACGCTGTGATGCGAGTACGCCCATTAAAAACGTTCATCCGTAGAAGTTCTTTACTAGCCTCGCCTGGTTTCCGAATTCACAACAACTTAATCGTTCGGTCGCAGCAGTTCAGAGGCTATTCCTCACCCTCCTCTTGAATACTGGAGTGAAAGATTCTAACTTACTACTGAGTTGAATAGGAAAGATAATTGTATATCTGAAGCAGGCAGCCTCACACCAACACTTTTTGCTTTAAATTTGGATTAAGGCTAATTATGAAGTGCGCCCACTAATTAATTGACGTCACTGACCGCCGTTGACCGTTCGGTGAATGAACAAAACTGCAAACGTTTGCTTTGATGACTCATGCCAGCAGGGGCGGATCCAGGATTTTTCAATAGAGGGGGAGGGGGCGCCAAATTTTCGCTCGCGTGTTTGAATTTCGAAGAGTGGGGAGGAACATACTGCGACCGCTTGGCACCCAAAAAGCTAGAATCTACACAGGCGGCCCGACTCCCTGTACCGTAATTCTTAGAAACCTACAGGGTGCCCTGTGCTTAAAAAAAAAGGTGTTTTTTAATAATTAGATTTACAGGGCGCCCTTGCCTCTATGCAAACTGGCCCGGCGCCCGGTTCTCTGCAAAAAATAGAGGGGGCTCGCCGCCGGGTTCGCCCCCCTCAAATCCGCCCCGCTCAGAGAATTTTTTTTTTTTATGATGAAATCCACAAGGTCACTGTGTAAACCCATCGTCAGTTCGATTAACAAAATTTTCCATTCCATCATGATAACCTTACTGATCGTCGCAAAAACAAACGAAAAACGGCCAATCGCTCCGTTGCATTTTTTTTGGTGGTGAAAAATCTTGCTTGCCCACTGAAATTTTGAAATGACATCATAAAAACCTGATACGGGGATCTCTTCTTCTAATAAATTTCGCATTAGGTACGAAATGACACTAATTAATCGGTAAACGCAGCACATGTACTACGTTATAGCAGTCATTGCATTTTAAGTCGTTTTTTGTTTAGAGGTCGGATGCAAATGCAATATTCACCTGTGTTTTCCGCGGAAAATTTCAGAATTGTAATTTCCCCGTCGTAACCGCCCACGTGAACCATCATTGCGCAGGTAGCATGTTTGACTGATGTATAAAATGCTTTTGAATAATTATAATATTTTCATATATTGGTTTACAAGAAATAAAAATGTACTATGTTTCCCTAATTATTTGTTATGTCTGAGTCACGAGTGTTTCACACGGTAGACCTGTATGGAATTACTTTTGAAAGCGTAATATTTTGGCATGTGACTTCCCTAAAATAATCCCCATCTCGAGTCCCTCATAACCTACATTCGAATGTGCCGCATAACCCATTGGTGGCCCCTGGGATTTGTTGCCAGCTTGCGGCGTCAACCACTGAAAAACCATTTGGAACAGCAAAGTGCTGAATTGACTTGGGGACAACACGCAACAATACGAATATTATTCCTAACTTACCTCTCGTTAAGGTTGAATGCATGAATGCATCCCCTTAACTGCAAAGAAGAATCGGCGAATTTTTTAATTCGACCTTGTCATTTCTCCAATGTTACAAAAAACAAAAAATTCGGCGGCCAAACCAGGTGGTCTACTGTCACGACTAAAAACGTGTTCATACATGTGACGTGCAGTGACGTGTTTGTATTCGCATTTTCAAATCAACCGGCAATAGACCGTGATTAATGTGTTAATCATGACTCGCCTTCTTGGCAGACGGATTCGTTTCTGATCGTGACCTCCTTTGCCACCCAAAATACAGCGCGCCCTAGATCAATACTCTGGAAGGACATATATGGTTTCCAGAAGTTTTATGCATTTTCCACATGCAACTAATTTAAAAACGAAAGATAATGGGACAAATGAATAGTTAGAAGTCTACTCTCACCCTTGCATGCATTTTTGAAATTGTGTCTTTTATATAGAATTTTCAGTAGACCTAATTGACCCATTGTTCCATATCTTATCGCCTTCACACATGTTTGTGCGTATTCGGATGCAACATCAAGGCTATAACGTAACAAGATTCTCATAACTTTTATTCTCTCTAGTATAATATCGTAAGCCATGTAGTCTGTTGGAAACCCGCTAGCTTGGCCAGCTTGGTTGCGAAATAGGATAAGGTTTTGCTAGTATTATACTGTACGCATCCTACCCAATACGTAGGCACTTGGATTGCTAATTTTGCAGGGCCATAACTTAGGCTAACTTGATTTTTAATACGTATTCTTGCCTGCCACCCCCCTGCATGTCTTTTAATTTTTTTCAAAGGTGTCTATTTTAAGATGGCGGTTGAATCGCCTGGCAGCGGCAAATAGTGCAATGGTTAGGATCAAAAATTCCACCCTTACCGTTAATTTCGTCATTCAGCCCTCAATGGTTTTTGTTCCCCTTGGACATTCGTCTACATTTCCTGTAATATATTTTTCACGTAAAAAGGTATTTTGTACTTCAGATTTCGGCGCGGTTTGCCGGTGAATCGCCGTCGCTACACACCACCGGCATCTAAAAATAGATTCCAGCACAGGGTTCACATTATTGTGCAATTTTTGCGTTTATGACGCACTTTTCCAAAGTGGACGCACTTTGGTCTATAAATAGAGTAAAATTTTGCGTCTTTGGTGGACGCAAAACAATAGCCACTTAAAACTCCCAAAATCCAGAGTTTGCTTCTGGCACATGGTCACAATATTGTATCAAATTTTCACTCAAACAAATAATTATTTACACACACACACTGGAAAACCAACTTAAACAACAATTAAATTAACAAAAAAATAAATATGTTTTTAATTTGACGGTATTACGTGGGTGGTCTTTTTTTTTAGTTCACTAACCCCTCTCAAACCTCTCTCACCATCCCAAAAGGTATTCAAGATACTCCACTCAGACCAGTTCTTTTGGAGTTTTAAGGTCATCAGGTTATTGCTTGCTTCTCAATATGCCCCCAGTCTAGTTTTTGGGAATTGGATGTCTATTTTTGGATTGTTTGCAGTCCTTTAAAACATTCTTCAAATCTGTTACAACTTGACATGCATATATTTTGAAGACAACGCACTTTTTAACCTCACAGGGGAAACAAATTTGCGTCCAAGTTAGACGCACTATTTCAAAACTAGTGTGAACCCTGGCTCAGCATCAGTACGCATGCGCACAAATTAACCAGGAAACAACGGAGCTGGTTTTGTTTGTGCCTAATCCTTTTACAATCAATTCCAACTTCTTGTATATGTAGTGTTAAACAAAAATATAAATTTGGAGTTTTTAAAAATTAGAATACCAGAAAGTAGATCATTAAAAAGAACCCTACCTAAGATTAGAATACAGTTTTTTATTGAAGTCAATCTGTTACCTTGTTCTTGCAAAATTGCAAATTTCTACTTGAGATAATACTGGCGAGTCCCAACGCAAAAAGATTCCAACCTGCAGTGACCTTCACATTGCATAAACCCGTGTACATAGATCAATGAATCCCCGCTAATACAATACAAATTTAACCGCGCCCCTTGTGACGTAGAGATTCGACAAACTTCGGAACCGATTGGTTCCCTTCGCCAGTGATGTCATCGCCCTTGGCTGGTCAATACGCCTGCGCGATGCGATTCTATTCGTGTGCTTATTTTCCGAAGTTCCTGAAGTTCAGTAAAGGCTCAAGGTCGAACTAGTTCTGCTGAGCATAACCTTTGTGTCTTTCATGCTAGTTTAACATGTTGGACATTATCATATATCAGCTACGTAAAGGTTATGCCGCGGTACATGACTTGGTATCAACAATAAGCAAATGCCACATTTAAAGTAATCGACATCGTCAAGATTTTTCAAACTTACCTCAAACAGGATCTTACAATACTACAGAACAAGAATCCACACATTTTTTCATCCAAACGGGCGCAAAAAAAAAAAGTACTAATGGATGAATTTTCAACGCAGAATTATTAACTCCCTAAAACTGTCATGAAGTTGAGTGGTTGCCAGTTTCGGATTTTGGCGGGTCAAAGGTCGACACAAAGCACGTTCGTTTGTTGGTCAACAACACAAGGTGGGGATTCTTTTCTGTAGTATTGTAAGATCCCGTTTGAGGTAAGTTTGAAAATCGTACGATGTCAGATGACGTTAAATTTGGCATTTGCTGATTGTTGTACCAAGTCCATGTACAGCGGCATAACCTTTACGTTATACGATAATGTCCA
>JAMKCH010010993.1:0-29881 GCA_023653785.1 Ophioderma brevispina
CTAGAAAAACAGCTTTTTCTCTTGAATAAACTAGTTTTTTCTCAGTGGCGTAACCAGACCTTGCAAATGGGTGGGGGGGGGGGAGAAGGGGTGCCGAGGCATTTTGTCTGAGGGGCAAATTGGAGCACTTTCTCCATATACACCTGTACAAAATTTCAGTTCTTGGGGGGCTGAGTTGGGGGAGGGTTCTAATCGGGGGGGGGGGGTTCGCGCCCCCTCCCCCTGGTTAGTTTACGCCACTGGTTTTTCTCTGAAAAACAGTTTTTCCTCTCTTGCAAGCAAGTTTATTAATTATTATTTTTTTTTTTGCAAAGGGAGAAAAACATGTTTTTTTTATTAAAAAACGTTTATTAAATTGAATAAGCTAGTTTCCGAAAACCTCTGCTTTGTCTTCTACTAGCTTAGTTTATCTAGATAAAACGATGTTGTTTCCTTGATAAAAACAAGTTATCAATGACAAGCAGACTTTTGAAAAAAGTTTTCTCCTGATAAAGTTAGGGGCAGTTTTCTAGCTATATCGATTTTGTTTTTCCTAGAAAACCGTGTTTATCAAAGCGATAAACAAAGTGGTTGAAAAACATATTTTTCTCTAATTTTATCTAGAAACGTGATTATCTAGAAAAACAATAGTTTATCAAGAGAAAGAAAACATAGTGTTATCATAGAAAACATGGTTTTGTTTCAAGAGCAAAAACTATATTTATTTAGAAAAACATATTTTATCAAGATAGAAAACTGTTTATCTAAAAAAAACTTAGTTATCAAGAGAAAAACGTAGTTTTTCTTATTGATACTAAGTTTATTTAGATATATACAGTTTTTTCTTTTAAGCTAAGTTTATTTAGCAAAACCTTTTTTCTCTTGATAACATAGGTTTCTCTTGATAAATTTATCAAAGAAAAGCTGTTTTCAAGTGAAAACTATGTTTATCGAGAGAGAAAAAACATGGTTACTTGATGATAGTTTATCTAATAAACATAGTTTAATCGGGGTTGTGGTTCAATCACTTGTCAATAAATTTTCCCCATATTTGATAATAGTCTCCAACTGCTAAACACCGTTTATGCCTGTTGAATATGCTGGCAAATTACCAAATGTGTGGTTTCTGAATGAAAATTTCGGGTAAAATTTGGACAGCATGCCCTTAACAAAATTTGACACCCTAATTTTCGGAATCATTTAAGAGATATTTTAAAACTACCTGTATGACAGATTTAACTCCTGAAAGTTTATCTAGTAAATAAACAGTTTTTTTTCTCTGTGATAAGCTAAGTTTTTATTTCGAAGAACAGTTTTCTTTTTTTTCTCTTGATTAAACAAAGGTTTTCCTCTTGATAAACTCAGTTTATCTAGACAAACAAAGTTTATCAAATGAAACGTTTTTGGCAAGAGAAAAACAATGTTTACTCGATATAGTTTTTAGATAAATATAGTTTATCGGGGTTGTGGTTCAATCATCTTGTCAGAAATTCCCCCATATTGATAATAGTACTCATTACGGTTGAGATCTGATTATCAGCACAAACTGACCCACGGTAGGAACCAATACCATTTTGGTTTTTTCATCATTTTTAACTATTTTCAGTTGGAGAATCACAATCCGAGTGGTGCTAAAAATCCACATCACTAGAAAATGGTGAAGTTTGAATTCAAAATGCGCCTAAAATAACCCAATCGCTAAAATCTGTACACACCCTAATAGTATGATTATATCACGTGATCGTATAGATCAGAAAAAGTGTTTTTACCTGAAGTTTGTTTTTATTTATGATAAGGTGTCATGCTTCTAAGCAATTCGACCTGTTTGGGATGTTATATGTTGTCATATTCCAAGATGGCGCCTAACGACGATGCGGCATTGTAAACATAACCTCTTGGGTATTGTGGGTGTTGTCCTGGGTAAAGGGTGCAATAATGTGCATACTTATACTAAACTGAATATACATGTTAAATAAAGCTCAAAATATACGAAAAACATGCAAAAATCTCCACATAACCCCTTTCCCTATCCACGATTGCCACCGAGATGTATTCATCTTGGTGTTTTCATAATTGAAGAATGAAGGAAATTGGGCTGCTGATTCTTTGAAAAGAGGAAGTGATTACGATTTGACACGTTTGTGGCATTTTGCAGAGTAAAGGGGCGCAAAAATAACCAATTATTAAATGGATTCGTGGTAGAACTCTGATACCCGCACTAATTTCTCTTCAAAATGCAACCGAATCATGCAAAAGAAAGAGGAACCGAATGTAGCGCGCATAGCCTAATTGTTTGAGATCAGTGGAAAAGCCAAGTTTTGTGTGGCATCGAGACGTCGGTCGCAAATTTCCTCCTTCCGAAGGCAGAGATCGATAGACTGGAATATTTATCCATAAAGATGGAGACTGAAAGTTGACATTTAGAACTCTTTTCGCGGCATCATCATCGACTTCATTGTCTCCACCACGTAGACTACTTCGTAGTAGTAAAGTATTTTGCACCTCTAGTCAAGAACCACAATGCATAATATCTGTGGTGGACAGGAACGGGTTCACTTCATCTTGTCACAACTTTCACTGTCGACCCGCCTTTGAAGGAAAAAGGCAAGCTGACTTTGAGCTGTTTTAGAGACAGAAAGGACTTGAATGCATGTCTGGTATATCATTATCATAGAAACGCATCTAGGCTTTGCCCGAGAATGACTAAGAATCCGCTGATTAGACATTATGAGAGAGCGCAGAAGAAGTGTCACACAGAGACATTCTGATACCGATTTTTAGAGAACTGAGAGTACCTAGAAAGAGGTTGTGCAGTGCTCTTGGAAGACTGTTGGATGTGTATCAAAGCTGTACTCTACGGTATGAAACAAGATGACATTTTTACGACGCCTCCAATCTCGATTATCTGATTGTATTGAAACACCCCGGCAAAGACATCATCATATTGGATATGATTAATTCTTCTTCGTGCAAGCTGCCTGTCCTTGATAAAGCCATGTTATGTCTGGAGTGGGGATGCAGTACGACTGTGTCCAGCTTTACCACGTACAACAAGGTGAAATGTTGTATCTTGTCAACGTTGCTCCTACTACATTGAGGACGACCTGATCGCAGCCTAAGAACAACCAAAACGAGCTCAACTAGGAAATTGCATGGCGTTTGTTCCCAGAGTCCTATGGCGCATTTTTCTGATGCTGAGTGGTTTGAGCCCGATGAGACCTGTTGCTATCAAGCAGATGAAATGTTTCTCATCGTAGTACAGATCCTTGTTATGCTGCAACCAACCGGCACCACATCCTCCTAAGCCCTATAGTATGGCTGTGACTGTGGCACCAACAGACCTTGAAGCGCTGACTCATTACCCGGATTCTTCACCAAATTTACAGTGCATGACCCTATGATCTACTGTTGCCTAATACCACTCTTCTGCATAGGACTCTTGAACCCTGTTACTAGTCCCGTAGTCTTGCCAATAGTAAATACCAAGGAAGTCCAGTAACTCAAGTGTGGATAATATTGATGTGTCTAAAGAATCAGCCTCACAGCTGGCTGCATGGCAATCAGGTACTCAGCATGTAGTGTATCAGAAGGACACGAAGCTCCGATGTTGATGAGGGATGTCCATAATCATTTCATCCTGATATTTTAGGTGCTGTTCATGAGGTCAAAAGTTCCATTATCAAAACCCTCCTAATCATAGTAATAGGCTCGTGTACGGTGGATATGCCATACAAGGTTGACCCGCTTCTGATAAAGAATCACGTGTCATCGACACGCTTTCTATTGTCCAGGAGTAAGGAGACCTCTGATGAGCAGGGCAACATCTAAAAAGTAATTTGGACTGGGCAATAACCAGTCTCACTATCTCCTGAGTGATAACGAGGTAATAACATCTACAGAGGTTGCTATATGCCCCTACTGAATGTCCCTGCTCATGATTACAGTACTTGACACCCAGTTTCATCAGGGGATCATGTTGCAATGAACTAGGCACCGCGTATGCCGTCTTTATTGTTTAATTAGCCTCTTCTTGAGGTATGTGTCAAGGGAAGAGTAATTCCACGTTGTTTCATAACTCCATACATTCGTTAATAGGCAACATGACAAAGACCTCATGTTGAGAAACAGTCCTCAGCTCATAGATGAGCATAACCCTCTCCCTACACATGCCCTGAAGCCCTAAGTTGGTAGTTCTATCCATTTCGGACTTCTAATCCTCTCATTTTGTTACATGCCAGACAAGGCTTGTTGTCCTGCATTGAATCATGGCAAGAGTCCGGCCAGAATAACCAGATATTAATCCGGATGTTTTTGCGACCGACACAGTCGGAGCCGTCTTCAAACTATTCAGTAAGGATTCTGCACTTATGATATTTGATGATAAAAGTGCTAAATCATCTGCAAAGAAGGGGCCAGGTCATGAAGGCGGATTTCAGGGTAACGTCTACGTTTCCTCTCTCCTCTCTTCATGAAAACAACTCCCGTGTTTAGATGGATGTCCTTCAGAGCATTCGGCTATGATCTAGATCCAGCACATAAAAAGAGGAAAGGTGCCAAGGTATCTCCCTGGAGTACTCCTGCTTGTACCTGGAAATGTCTGTTTCATTTTCAACCATCACAATGTCATTACTAGCGCTGACGAATCGGCCGTATATGGCCCTGATAGATTCGAATTATGGTTTCCAGGGATACCACATGCCTGCAGATTCAAACATCGGTCTCTACGGAGGAGTCTAAGCTTTTGATAATCGATAACATCTAAAGCCAGAGGGAGATTGTTTTATTTCTTTCTTGCCTTAACAATTCGTCTGAGTTCCAGTATTTGGGAATTAGTTTGATCTGTTTGTCTGAAGCCATTTTGTTCAGTGCCGGAGTGGATCACTCAATGCCGATGCGATTAACAACATTGTCTGTGGAATACTTTCGCATCAACATTCCCCTGGAAGGGTATGCAAGTATTTTGGAAGGCTGAGACATATCTCCCCTTTTTTGGAGCGGATATATCTCAGTTGACCACTGCTTTGGCTTTTCTTTTATGATTGCAGGCGTTACAGAAGACATGAGATGTGATCTAAATGCCTGATTTTCATACTCGCAAATGAATATTAAGTATCTAATCTCAAGGCTCCCCCAGATTTGTGATTGTGCAAGTGCATCATCAACTTGCTTCTGTGTAAGTTGTTATTGATAAGAAATTTCTTCGACGACATTTGTGATGGTAAACTCTTTGTCTGGGACAGAGGTGGTCTTCGAGTAAGCTTGAAAAGTGTTGCAGCCATACGCTCTTTCTTTCTTCAGGTGTTTTCACCAATCATGTCTGTTTGTATCTTTCTACCAATAATGTTGTTGAACAATATTCCGGTTTACAACTGTTTTTACTTACTTACAGAGTGATGCTGGCGAACTTGCTCGTATTATGTAAATCCAGAAGCTTCTTTTCTTCTTCAGAAGTGTAGGCTTGTTCTGGCCTCTTGAAAGGATTATCGTGTGTCTTCTCAATAGCAGCTTGAAGTTCTTTTTATTTCCCTGCAATTCTGCCTTTTTCAGTTTGAGAAATGCTCTTAGGGTTTCCTCTTTGGTTTCTTCGGCATAATATCCTGTACGGCTTTAAGACATGAAGACTGGATAAGATTGTATTTTCTCCTGGGTGTAAGTTCTTCCCTCTCTATCTTGGACAAGTGGTCGCATAGTTGACTACTTGATTGCATCCATATCTTAAGATGGTTTTGAGTGGTGTAAAGTGCTTTGAAGTTCAGATATCGGGCCTTACTCCTTTTGATCTTTGACACGAAGACGTAAGCAGCAGCGTAATGTATACTACAGTTTATTAGTGGAGTATCGCTCTCTATGACCTTTATCATGGCAAGAAACCTTCACCCTGACAATACATTGACATAATTTATAGCAATCAACTTTTTAAAATTCAGTTTTCATAAGAACCTCCATGTATTCACGATTTCTTACAGTGAATGCAGCCATTAAAGTGACAGGAGGAATTTTTTTAGGAGATAATAATTTTCTCTCCAATTTCACTGGATCGGGTTTTAGACCACCTACCGAGAACGTTTGGAAGGTTTATTGACCGACAGGTGCAAAAGAAAACCACAAACCTGTTTGAATTTGCCTGCTATCGTAGTCGTTCCCCCATAGAAAACCATCTTTTGACTTTCTGTCGTGCACGACAGAACTACTAAATCATCATCTTAGTACATAAAAGCGGCGTATGGCTTATTCCCTTCATGTGTGATCTAATACATTGTAAGGCATTCCAAATATGTACAAAACCTAGGTTCGAGAAAAATTGGAGGGGGGGGGCCTTCTTTCTCTGAAATCTCCTCATGTCTCTTTAAGGCGGCCATCTTGGGAAATTGACACCCAGATCAACTTCAAAACAGGTTCAGGATGGCATAGAAGCTGTTGCCTTATCATAAATAAGGTATCTGCAAGTAAATAGCTTTTAATACCCAAACGATTACATGATATGATCACATTGTTATGGTAATGGGTAATTTTTTAGCGATTTGGGTCATTTGCTTAGCGCCATTTTGAATCTTCAATTTCGCCCTTTTCTTAGGGAGTTGGATTTTTGGCACACTCGCCATGGATCCTCAAAACCCAAAAATTGTTCAAACTGATGAGAAACCAAATGGGATTGATTCCTACGTGGGTCAAGCAGATTCTCACTCTTAACCGCTCTAATCACCAACTGCTAACAAGACACTTTTTTATTCCTCGAATAGCTGCATGACCAAAAGGGTTGGTTTGTAAGAAAAGGTATTTCGGTAAAATTGACACATACCCTTAACAAATTTGACAACCGAATTTCGGACTCTTTTAAAGAGGTTTTAACAACTGAAGGACATAGCCCTGGAGCTAGCACACACATTGTAACACATCTCCAAGTACAAAAAGGTTGAGTGATTAAATATGTTGAAAGACTGACCGGAAAGGCCGAAACGTGATTCTTAAGTGCTTTCCGAGGGTTTTCTTTTTTTTTTGGTGCTGCCTAAGGAGAGGGGGCCAAAACAAAGTTTTACAGGTCAAATTGTAAATGATGCATCATGTTGAAAAGCACACATGTTATGTGTCTAACCATAAGGATTCAGAAAAGGGATAGTTGGTAATATGTACACTAACAGTTTCAGGTTATAGGCTAAACGCAGAAAATCAATAATAAAGGCCAATTCAGTTGTAAGGGGTCAAATTTAAGTGCTCGATTTGCGATACAAATGGTGCAAATGTTGGTGGAGGTCATAGGATTAAAATAAGGAGATTAGTTTTGACTGTCTTAAATTCTTCCGATGTAGGGGGCACAGAAGGTTCAACGTACATGCATTCAATGGGGCTTGATCTTGGTACCCACTACTTTCTTAAGCAAGCATTTGAGACACTCAAAAAAACTATCCTGAATTTATCCGATGAGCTCCTTTAATTAATTTGCACCATTTTTATCCAAATCGGAGCATTTTAAAATTTGACCCCTGTACAACTGAAATGGAGGTTTTTTTTTGGCCCTTTTATGAGTTTGCTGATTTTTAGGCGCTAACTCTGAAACTTTAGGCTGTAATAGACAACTATACCTTTTCTGAATCTTAATGGTTGACACATAACATGTGTGCTTTTCAACATGATGGGATCAATTTAAAGATGCTAGTTGAACCTTGTACAAACTTTGTTTTGCCCCCTCTCCTTAAGGCACCAATGGCGTGCACTGAAGAATCGCGTTTCAGGGGGGGGTCCTGTCAGTCTGTCAACAACATATTTAATCACTCAAACATTTTGTACTTGAGATGTGTTACAAATGTGTGCTAGCTCCCGGGTTAACAGATTTAAGTTCCTCAAGAAAGACGACCACTTTTAATACTTTGTCATCAGTCATTTGAGGTCTTGATGAATGGGACTGTTATTTTGTTTTCTTCTTTTGCTTGTTTTTTTTTTTGTACTAAATGATTAGGATTCAGTACTGTTTCTACCGTATATCCCTTTTCATTTTTTACTTTAATAAGCATGAAGTATTTCTGGAATCGGGATTATCGACATTAAATATATTTTATTGTCCGAGTCCATCAAATTCGTAACTAACGCCTTTAGTTATAGAGAAACAATCGACACTAATCGTGTTAACGCCATAGCTTAATTGTTACTCATTTTATTAATGATCTAAACAGCTAATTATTAAAGTGATGTTCTACAATCTGGATTTATGTTACAATCACAAGACTTGTAACTTAATAGTTTAACACTTTAATATTCATTAACCTACTACAAGTAAGCAATGCACTCTTTTTTGAAACAAATCGTATCTATTAAGTCTATACTACATTGTATTAAAACGTCCTTTATAGGAATATAATAATAATAGCCGCATCTATTACAATGTTGTCATATGACCTTGCACTGAGCTACACTGTTAAAATGTCAGTTAAATTAAGAGAAAACAGATTTCCGTAAATGTACGGGGAAAATCTGTTTTAGAAAACAATAAGAATAAAACAAAAAAACATAAAAATATGTTAATTTACGGAAATATTTCAAAATTCTCTGGCAGCAATATTTCCGGAATTTTTTATTGGTTCCGTAATTTTTAAATTACGGAAATTAAAAATTCTGTTAAAATACACCATTTTTTCCGGAATATGAGACAATTCTGTAAAATTACTGTCACAAGTTCCATAATTGACAGACAATTTCTGTAAATTACCAAAAATTGACTGGAAATACTGCTGCCAGAAAGAAACTTTCCGTAAATTTACGGAAATATTTTTAAACAGTGTATGTATGTGATTGGATTATTTAGCCGTGTATGCACAGGGCGAATCAGAAAAAAAAAGGAACTGGGGTTTTTTGACCACCATTTTGAATCGTTTAAGTTACGATATTATCCAAAAATGTTTTGTATCAACGAAATTTTTATTATATCGTTTTAATTGTGCGGAAATCATTCCATCGGTTTAGCAATCACTGCCCAAAATGGTGATGGGCATATCAAGTTTTTATTAAACGAAGTGGTTGTTAATTTTTTTTTTTTCTTGTGTTTTTTTTTTGGGTAAAATATAGCCATAATGTAAGGATTATTTGAAAGACATTTTAAAAGATGCGGCATGCTTGGGTCTACAAAATAAAACATTAACATAAGATTTCCTCCCTCAAAAGGTTGTCACTAATGTTGTTTTTGTTATGTTGTGTTTGTTTTTCATTCACCACACTCCAGAGAAAAAAAGAAACTGAGAATGTATCAAGTTACCTTATTTTTTAATTATTCTATAAGCGTGAGAAAGTAGAGAGATCATCCATAGTAAACTATAATATATTTAGTGGTGTTGAACGTCCGTTAAAATTTAATATGTACTCAGCAAATAGCTCGCAGGAGGGGGCGTTGATTTGCCTTCGCTGAACGCATTCATTTTAATGTGATCTTTGGACAGAGCCACAAAACGGACTACCCGATTCAGAAGATTGTAGCTTGGCCTATACCTAAACCGATACCTCACCGATAAATGATCAGGTAGCATATTAAAGCTAATCAAATAAGCATAAATCAATCAATCAATTTATTTCCATCTCCCATCAATATATACATGTAAATGTAAGTAGGTACCAAAATCTATTACAAAAGAAAAATAAGGATGTGAAGGAGATGGGATACCACATTAACGCAGAGCGTGCTTAGTTGTGGGGAACCCCAAAAAAAAACAGGTTAAAGAGAAGAAAACAAAGTCAGAACTAATACAAATCTACAGAGCATTCCCAGAAGTGAAACCCATCCTGAAACCAATCATACATAACCCAACCATTCCCCCTCCACAAATAAGACATACAAACAGGATTACATTAACACATACTAGTTTGAACATAGCCATATACGCGTAGCAAAAGACGAAATGCATATTGAAGAAGCAAAATGGACAAATCGGTTGAGATGATAGTTAGGTGTGTTAATAAATTATGCAAAATGACGGGGACATCAGGGTCCATTTTTACTCACTTTGTGTGTCATTATTTCAAAAAAGATGACCATGGCAAGCCCTTCATGATTTTCTGGCAGCATTCCCTAGACAACAACATAGACATTCAGACAAGGAAGAGACGGATACATAGGTTTTAAAGTGTCTTCATTCAAAGGTTATGATTCTGTAAATAATAATTCACTACTAATCACTAAAGCCACCCCCGTCAGCGACGGATTCTTTTAAACACCGCAATATTTTATTGCACCTCATCAATGCTGCCATAGATATATTTGCCTCCAATATTTCAAGGTTTCAAGCAATTTTGACATTGCTCCATAAAGCATTACTTTGTATAAGGATGTTGTTAACCACTCTATACATTTCCTTCATATCAGTCAGGATTGCACATTGGGAAAAGGAGCGTTATTATAAAATGGGCCTACAACCAGTAGATGGCAAGAACAGTTGAAGCAACATTGTTTGGAAATAAAAATAAAATACATACTGCTTATATTATAGAATTATCAGACCTATATTTTGACGACCTTTGTGGTGTACACAATCATGATTCCATCAATTTTATAATGCAAGCATAACCACCATTTTGTGTAAAAGATTGGAAGTATGTATCTTATATTCAGAAGTAAACGTAAGAAATCGAATTATATTGAAGTTCATCATATTATTTTGGAGTTCATACATTCACCAGCATCTGGATTTATGTAACCAGTGATTCAACAGAAAATTAGAAAACTATTACGTAGCTCCACAACCATCAGTTTCTTCCATTTCTTGTTAATTGCACGGACAATTACTTTGGGCAGCATGTTTTGCACTTTTACGTTGATGTTTTGACCACTGATGATATTCGAAAAAAAATCTTATTCACCAGTCCCTTGTGCAAATATTTATTTAGTTTTTAATTGCCAGATTCAATGAGAGTCTTAAGCTAAGACCTAGGCAATCTCAAACAAATATCTTCTGGTCGACCTGGTGTTTACAAACACATCTTAGCAGTTGGTCATTTCAGATACCACAGCAGTGTCAACATGCATTACTCAATTGACCACGTCTAATAAAGCTGTATTTTGAAACAATTTTGACTGACAATTCTTTTCTTGAATAACTACAAATAACAGGTCACAGATTATCTATACCTCATCCAATAAAAAATATGGAGTAATGCTCATGCTTTAAATACAACTAGTTTGTATCCTTATCACACAAGCCAAATAACGCACTTGCGGCTGTGACTTTGGCAAAGTGGTACTTTTCATATTCCTTCCTCAGCAGACCATATCTTGCATCAGTCGTATTGGTTTGTTTCTTCTTTGGAACCCAGATCTGCTTTGACATGTCACATTCATAGTCGGAGAGATATGGTCCATGTTATGGCCTGACCGTAAAGTTGAGTATATATACAATTTTTTTGCTGAACGTGATAGATGAGAGTGTGTAGAATTAGAATCTGCCGGGTGCCACCTTAGCACCCTTGGGCGTTTTGAGAAATCCAAGATGGCGTCGCCATAAATGATAATTATCTATTCAACCCTATATTATCAAACTATGGAGTTAATAAATATACTATAGGACCCAATGAACAAGTGCATGGCACTAGTAACATTGAGTCATACTTCAAATTCAAAATGGAAGCCAAATCTTATAATTTTAAAATATGCCCTATAACAGCAAATACCTGCGATAAAAAATAAGCATGAAGTGCTTAGATCATGTTGTTAGACACAATAAATGTGTTTCTGATACTTTTAAAGTTGTAACATGACGCAAATCAATATGGCAGCCAAAAACGTGAATATCTTCAAAAAATACTTGACACAAATATCTAAATATTACCTTCAAGTATAATATTGTGTCAAATGAAAGAATTAGAAATATACCTATGATCATAAGCAAGTAGTTAAGACCAGGTAATCCGATATATAAAAATAGGTCAAATTATAAATTAAGTGCAATATATGTGAAATAATGTAATTCCTATGGTATTTGACAACTTTGCGCCATATTAGTTTTATTTCGATTTAGGCGAATTTAAAACAAATTGAAATGTATGTTGTACATTGGTTAGGATCCAAGGTACATTTCTAATGTCATAGACGCATTGATTTCGATTTGAAGGTTGTAATACTTACAAGTTTGTGTCAAGTATTTTTTGAAGATGTTCACGTTTTTGGCTGCAATATTGTTTGACGTCATGTTACAACTTTAAAAGTATCAGAAATACATTTTATTGTGTCTAAACAACATAACCTCAGCCCTTCATGTCTATTTTTTATCGCAGGTATTTGCTGTTATAGGGCATATTTTAAAATTATTGGATTTGGCTTCCATTTGAATTTGAAGTATGACTTAATGTTACAAATGTCATACACTTGTTAATTGGATCCTATAGTATATCTAGTAACTCCATAGTTTGATGATATAGGTTTGAATAGATAATTATCATTTATGGCGACGCCATCTTGGATTTCTCAAAACGCCCAAGGATGCCCAGGTGGCACCCGGCAGATTCTTATTCTACACACCCTAATCTATCATTTTCAGCAAAAAAAAAAAAAAAAAAAAAACCCTATATTATCAAACTATGGAGTTAATAAATATACTATAGGACCCAATGAACAAGTGCATGGCACTAGTAACATTGAGTCATACTTCAAATTCAAAATGGAAGCCAAATCTAATAATTTTAAAATATGCCCTATAACAGCAAATACCTGCGATAAAAAATAAGCATGAAGTGCTTAGATCATGTTGTTAGACACAATAAATGTGTTTCTGATACTTTTAAAGTTGTAACATGACGCAAATCAATATGGCAGCCAAAAACGTGAATATCTTCCAAAAATACTAATCTATCATTTTCAGCAAAAAATTGTATATATACTCAACTGTACGGTCACATGAACGTTCTACCTGACTATCAGTTCATCCTGATATTTTTATTTTGACTTCATATTCGTTCCCGGTTGTTTGTTCCTTTCTTCCCATAAGTTGTACGTGGATCATCAGAGGCCTTACATCTCAGTCATGCTCATTCAGACAAGGTATTCCAAAGCCTTAAGAGAAATAAAATCAATATTTTACATGTTAATAGAGATGTTACTGATTAATGAAAATTGTATAATCAAACACAATTTGAATAGAATGTTAGCCTTGATTTCTTATTTGGCAAGTTTTCTACATGTATAGATATTGATGTTGACAGGAACTTAATTTCCTAATGGAGGACACTTAACAGGAAATGGTTAGTAGAATGAGGAAGTGGGTTAGTCTTTGCATCACTCTAGTTTTATATGCTACATAAACATTATCGATTATATACCTCATACAGAGAATCCTCTCATCTGATTGGTTAAAAGTAAAGTCGTTAAAATAGTTGGGCCCCTTTTTTCTATCAAGATGATGTCAATCATGTCATGATTATCTGTGCCCGGGGCATGGTAGCCTTGATCAAGGCTGTCTGCTAAGAACCGACAAACTTGTTATTATTCACACTGTACTGCATAATTAACATTTATTCTCAATTATTTTTAACATTGTGTTTTCAAGTATGAAATCAGTGCTTTAGTATTTTAGGGCTACCCTTATCTAGAGAAAGATTATATAAACAAATAAAAAAAAATTGGTACACTGCCTGGTGGTCTGTTGTCCACACTGGCTGGATTCAGGTTCATACTAGTCCAAGTATAAAACCACAAACACCTGTTGTGGTCAGGTGCAGTGGTTGTGCTACTCAGAGTTTTAATCCTTCCCTGTTCAAAACTCGTATATTTTTTTTTTCAAATGCAGAAAAAGTCTGACAGACTGTACAAGGTGCTCTGCCTGAGTTGAACTTATTGAACTCGCCAGTGGAAGTATGGAACATTGGCCATGTGAAATTGGAGAGCTCAAATTAGGTGTTTAATAGAGTGAATTCTTGCATTTTTTAGTTTTAGGGAGGAGGATATGATCCACTCCTTTATACATGATAACATTATATCAGACGTGTGAACCAATAAATGAAGTTGATAGAGCGCCTTGAACAAGGCTAGGGGCATGGCAATCGACTGTGTCAGGAAAATAATAGGACAGTCTCAACACCGTGTTCATAGATCGCGCGCGTGTGTGCGAGTCCCCTGTACGATAAGCGTTGCAGGCCTTGTCAGTTCGAGAAATTGTTTAACCAATCAGATGAGAAGAATCTATATATTCGGTATAAAACAAATATGGACTGCTTAATATTCGGTTCACAGTTAAAATTATAGGCCTGGTTTTGACATCACCTTGGGCCTATAATTTTAACCGTGCCCCTCATAGCAGTCAATATAAGTTGACACCAAGTATATTTTGTCATCATGTCTGATGTCTTGACTGTTTTTATAATGTGGGACAGTAAATCAAGGAAATAAATTTAACCCCCTTACAACCTCAATGACCCACAGAAACCACAACAGACCTTTGACCTACTGAACTTCAGATGCTTGCAGCAGTGTAAAACAAGTCAAGTGATTATACGTTCAATGAGGAATGATATCTGAAAAATAAAATATCTTCTGTTTGTGTATTTGATATTTGTGAGTCGAATGTTTTATCATTAAGTTTTTATTTTACCATTGTACGTTTTACATATTAACGTATTTAGCCTTATCGGAGAATATCAAATGATCACTTAATGAGATTTTGAGAGATATTAGCCAAAGCATATGATTAATTTTGAGATTAGGGAAGCGCTCATTATTTATGCCGGGGGGAGGGGGGAATGGAGGGATTTCAACTTTTTCGGCAAAAATTTGTGCTCCCCCCTAGCTACCTTAAAAAAATTCACGTTCCCCCCTTGAGCATGCGATTTTCCATTAAAAGTTCATATTCCCCCTTCTCACGTTGATGAAAAATTTCACGTTCCACCCTCTCTCTTACAAAAAAATTTTCGGGTTCCCCCCTCACATCCTCCATCCCCACCCCCGGCTCGTAAATAATGACCCCTCCCTTATTAAAATCGCCAACTAGGATGTTATAATTAGCAATATCTACATTTAAATCAGCTGGGCCAAGTGACACCAGCAGGACAAATTGTTGTGCTCTATTGGTTAATTACGTTTAATATAAAATATGAACATTACTGTAGGTCTTGATTGGTGTGATTTATGAAAGTTTTCTACGTAAACAGAAGCAATCGAGTTCTCTCTATTCCCCTTAAAATCATGTTCATTGAAAGAAATGTCACAACTTTAGTGAAGGTCACTTTCAGTTGAAAAAGAGAAAAAAACATGATTGCAATAAAATATGACATCACAATTGTTTTGCGGCTTGGACTATGATAATACTGCGAACCTGGGCTACATCCCAGTGGATGATCCCCAAAAAATATAAAATGGTACATAAAATAATGCGGTACCATGTAGTGCCCGGTTTGATACTGCCCATCGGCGTGCGCTCGCATGAACCTCCCTTGCAGCTGACACAGTGAATTACTGACCAAGCAGAACACAGCGATGAAGTGTTCTATTGTAAACTTACCATACAGATCACGATTAGGCTAAGGTGCAAGGTTTTACACAAACAACACATGCATAGGCCTATTGCCTTACACAAGTGGTTGGGGGAAATACGATATACCTTGTGACGTCCATTATGTGTGGTCTTATCTAGTCCCAATAGGTACCATATACTTCGGAATTATAATGTGGTAACCACCCACTGACCATAGAAAGTCCATGTCAATGAAATTTCCACTGAGTGGTGAATGGAACCAAATTTTTCACCTAAATTTCCAGGCCGAAAATGATAAAAGCTGGCAAAATTACTCAAAATCCAGTTCTACAATGTAAGGAGACCACACAAGCAAGGTAATTTTAGCAGTTATAGAAAGTAAATTTTATGGTGTAATATTCATGAGAAATTCAATTTTTCGTGTACACTCAGTGTAATGGCAGTGTGTGAGAGTCACTCCAGTATGGGGACTAGCTTTACTTCCCATGTATTTAAAGGTTGCAACGAGGATTTGAGACATCCATTAATGTGCCATAGTACTGCTTTAATAGATTAGACACTCAAATGATTTCTTACTTGTATTTTGGTACCAGTATGTTCTAAAAGTAAAAAACAAAGCAGCTGCTTTCTATATGCTTATATTCAATGAGAAAACATAGGCTGAATTCGTATTTGCTCCTATACAAAATAGGAAAATTTCACAATTTGGAATCGAAGAAAGAAACAGAGAAGAAACAGAGAAACCAGTTCTCAACTTAATCCTACAGTGTGTTGATATCAGCTTTACACTAGTGCCAAAATCGAATTTTACATTTTTTTCGGGGGACACCTGGTATTTGAAATCTCTCGTTGCACCTTTAGTATATATTACACAAATCAAAAGAATGGGACTGATGTACATAGATTGCTGACTTTATAATATGTGGGCATAATACTATTTACCACTATGGGATTTTTACGTAGCACTATATACATTGGACATACTACTTGATTAACAAGGACTGTGCATAGCCTTCCCCTATAGCCGCTTGTTGCCTGACTATCGAACAATATACAACATTCGCCAATAAAAATTTGAAAAACTTTCAATAATTTAATAGTATACTTACTCACTCATTTTGCGAAGAAAACAATGAGAGTAAAATGCAAGAGACAAATAAAATAACGCATACTGCAGCGAACCATTGATTATTCCCTGTCGAACACTCAGCGTCACTGACTTGCTACCGGAGCTCGTTGCCAATGCGATATATATATGACCGACCCGAAGCATGTTGAACAATGTTTGAAGTATTGGATATCCAAATGGCACAACGAATGGTTGCACAACCGGGGAAAGGCTAGGTTCGTTTTCAGGATAAAAGTGGGAATTTCAGGCGGTTGCAGGTTTTGGATATCAAGGTTGCGCAAAATTCTATCCAGGTGCGCAACCTGGAGGTGCGATAGGGAAGCAGCACCCGGTCGAAACTCATAGCGAAATGAATGCTACCGGCAGCCCGTTGCCAATCGATCTATATATGATCGAAGCATGGTTGACAATGTTGCAGTATTGGATATCCAAAATGGCCACAAGAATGGTTGCACAACCGGGACAGGCTAGGTTGCGTTTTCAGGATAAAAGTGGGAATTTCAGGCGGTTGCAGGTTTTGGATATCAGGTTGAGCAAAATTCTATCAATTGGTGGCACCTGGCTGGTTGCGCTAATGATGCAGCACCTGTCGAAACCATAGGAAACTGACTTGCTACCGGCAGATCGTTGCCAATCGATCTATATATGATCGAATATTGGTGGGACAACGGTGGACTGCAGTATTTGGATATCCAAAGGCACACGAATGGTTGACACAACCGGGACAGGTAGGTGCGCTCGTGTGTCGGATAAAAGTGGTCATTTCAGGCGGTGGCAGGTGTGGATATCCAGGTTGCGCAAAATTCTAATCCAGGTTTGCGCAACCTGGATAGTTGCGCTATTGGATGCAGCACCAGATAACCACAACGGACAGGCAGCAAAAAGGAATATTCCCCCTGAAACAAAAACTGCCAGCAGTCACGCGGCCAATGAAAGTCCAAGGGATTTCCCTAACCCCCCCCCCCCAAAAAAAAAACAACCCACCTAGTAAGTATTTACTAAAAACAGGAGCGAACAGAGTCAAATACCATTACATATGGGTGGTGACCATCCAGTAATTTGCATTCGATCCCTGATCGTCATACATGGAATCCTCCCAAGCACCCCTATAGAGTGCGTTTATATTTCCAATGGAATCCCATCGTGAATGGCAACATTCCATCTAACTGGTAGTGGCTGCCACTTTTTTACCCAACAGTAGCTATACACTCTATTTTTGCAACCGATAATGAGTTATGTACAAAGGGTTGTACTCTAATGATACAGTAGCCAAAGAACGTCGAATAGACCTGTACAAAGAGAGATTAGGCATTATTATTCCATAATATGGTCATAGGTGTCAATTGCATTTGGGGAAATATGTCTTAAATATATATTTTGTATTTCGGGACAAGTAGTGTTGTGTCACTACACATGGTTGTCCGAAATACAAGCACATGCTACGCATACACAATTTTATTTGTAGTGTTGTAAGAAAGAAATCTTGAAAAAGTTGGCCTCAGTTTTGACCCAAAATGGTACCAAGGCGTCATTTTAAAAACTATGACTTATTCGCAGTCTACATTAAACAGATATATTCAAAAATCTTTTGGACTACATAATATCGGTAGAGTTCAACAAATGGTTCAACCTTTGTACAAAAATACATTATTCGTTGCAAAATGTAGAGGTATCTCAACTTATTTTAAATTGCTAACTAAAAATTAAGTTTGAGAAAATAAGGCACTCTTAATGGAATAAAGTGTTTAAAATCATCTGTATGTTAAGAGATCATTATGGGTTGTTTTTCGTAAAGATGGTGGTTAGTCGGAACTTAGTCCGTTCAGAACCAGAACTCGAGCGCGCCGCAGCGCGAGGTCTGGGAAAAAAAGTGTATTCAAAAATGCTTTAGTAATTTCATTACGTACAAATGAATAGGCTGCGGGATTTTTTTTTTACCCATGTTTTTTTTTAAATCCCCCCCCCCATTCCCCCTATATGTGAAGCATTTGGGCCCTCGAAACGGAATTCTATAAATACCTGAGGATATCCTAATATTCACCCTAATCAAAGATTTTTTTACCTCTTTGCTGTCAAAATCCAACGAATAAATTTGCTTTTCAAAGCCCTCTACAATGTCGTCCAGTGCGAACAACAAACGCTTGACGAACGGCTGATACGTGTTCCACGCGTCTCGGGCTTCGCTTATGGCTCAGACTTTGTCAATTGTGAAATGGTGTGAGGACCAAAGTTGCAGGGAACCAGGTTAACGTCTACTTCCTGACTTGCGAGACCGGTCAGTCGCCGGGAATTTCTAGTGCAATACGGTTGGACATGGGAACCACTTTTCTTTAACCGAAAAGCAGATAGAGACATAATTTGCTTACTGGGTGTGTGGAATAAAATTTTAGATAGAGTTCAATGCAGCGTAGGGATTACGAAATAGTGAGCTTAAATTTAAAACTAAAAAATTTCGTCAATTAGCTCATTGCTCACCTAGGGCTTCGCCCTCGTTGGGTGTTTCCGAGGGAGTAGTTGATGACTGGTGGGTGGTCGTGTCGCATATTTGAGTTGAGATGAGAGATGTGAGCAGTAACAGAGAGTTCGTTTGGTACTGCGAAATTTGGGTCAGTAAAGAAAATCAGTAAGAGCAACTTGGTATTGTCACGTACATATGGTGATGTGATTGAATGGGCAAATGTATTGCAGTATTGGCTGTGTATTACAAATGAGCAGATGAGCGAAAATGTGCCCCATTTTGGTGACAATATTAATTTCTACACAAATTCACCTTTTAGCTCTCACATTGAAAACGTTGTTGATGTTGAAATATTGTCAGTTTGGCACAAAACTTACAGTAGGATTTTTAGGGTGAATGACGGCCATTCCTATCAAGATGAAAACTTTATGTACTTAAAGAGGGTCATCCCCTTTAACTCAAGTGAATCATGAAACTTAGTTTTATTTAATTACTTATACAGCTTTTTGAAGCTTTAATCTCGCACCCTATCGATTAATTGCACATATGTCAAGGCCCACTACAGCTCCTCCAAAACCCATTAAAATATGCTCTCGACATATGCATACTGACCGAACTAAAAAGAGACTATAGGTTGTCGTGATAAGCTTCTAAAACAAGCAATAGAATGCCCTTGTATAACGTGGTACAATTCAAAGAAATTGAACGCGTTCTTACGCCCGGCAGTCGATTTGGAATTAATTAATGAAATTAGAACAAGGGTGTTTAAAATATTTTTTAATAAAAAACTGTTATGTATGGAATAAAATTGTTTCGTGTGAAGTGAAGGATGGTATTGTCAAGAGCTTGTCGCATGAATTAAGTGGCTAAATGTGCCGTAATAAACGGAAAGAACAGTGGTAGTCGGAGTCGAAGCAGTTAAGATCACGACCAAGAAAGTTATGCCCATAGACCATGTAAGTTTGTAAAGTTTAGAATTTCGTAATATCGTTTTGTAACATGGCCACTAAAATGAAAATTTACAGTTTGGTGATACGTGGGATTTTGGGATTCAGAAGCAGCAAGCCCACATCATTACATATGAAAGGGATATGAGTGTAAGGCTCACGCTTCCTACCCAGGACGCATTCGGTGACAGACTGAAAAAATTAGGGTCTTTGAGTGAGATGATACAGTCAAATTGACACAAAATAGGGGTTTTCCGAGTGACAAATCAGAAGCAGCAGCCCACATACATATGTATGGATATGAGGGTAAGGCTCGCGCTTCCAAAACATGGGGGAGCATCGGTGAACAGAATGAACAAATTAGGGTCTTTGAGTGAGATACAGTCAAATTGCACAAAAAAACAATAGGGGTTTTCCGAGTGACAAATTGCAAAATTTCCAAAAAAACAGTGTGCTGTGGGAGGGTCGTAAAATGTTTTAAAAAATATGAAGTATTGGGTGACAACGATGCTGAACAAAGGGGGTATTAACAGCCGTGCCTTACACGGACTTCCAAGTGAGAGGTACCCCCCGGCAGCAGTAAAGCTGAGGATTGGTGCCATTGCCCTTGTAATCCAGAAACCCCAAACTGGAGTAATTCATTATTATTGCAAAACCGCCCAGTAACTTTAGCCTATGAAGAATCGCTAGAGATCGAGAGGGAATCCCAATCAAATGTGAACTAGTCGTGTCTTGTCCAATTGTTTTGAAAATCTCGGTCATGCATGTAATAATGGGGTGGATGGGAATGGATTACGAACATTTTGAATAAATGTTGTATTTTTGGGTATTTTTATGCTGTCCAAATACTTTGTGAAAACCATGTACTGTATAATGCTGCCCTTGAAAGGCATTTGCATCAGTAAATGACAACATGCTGCTAATAAGTGTGTTCACTAACCAGGGTTCATAGCCCTGAATTGGGGGAGCTAGCAAGAACGGACGCACCCCCCATACTTAGTGCGTTACCAAAATACAGATAGTATTAAAACAAATTATCTTTTTCTCATGGTCGTATTCAGGGGGTGCAGGAGTGGAATCGCACCCCCCCATTCACAAAGGGGAAATTAAAAATTTGAAGGTGTATGGAGAGGCACGTCCCCTGCAAGCAAGTTTTCAAGCAAGGGGAACGGGGAAACATGTTCAACTCTATAGCCTACCGGAAACTCTGAATCTATATACTAACGACAATGAAGCAAGGGCAATCCTTAAAAACCCTTTAAAATTAGAAACAGAATTCTACGGACAATCCCCTACCAGTGATGACACACTTCAGTCTAGCATTCCAAGGGCATGGGTGCTCCCCATTCCTAAAGCAAGTGCACCTAAGCTGGCAAATTTGGTCTTTGAACAGTCTGTAAGACAACTTATTATTACCTGCGCCACAAAGCGTGCGGAATTTCAAATACAATTCAATTGATTACATACAAACATTGCAAAATCAGCTTGGCTTGCTTGACATCTTATTTGCCAATTCGCGTCTGACTTTAGAACAAGTAATGTTCATTTCAATTAACTGTGGCGACCCCCATCTTAAGGGTCCGCAACACCCAAAAGGGGCCCCCCGTCTGCTATATACCGACCTTTTCAATGAACATCGGAATGGGCAAAATACATGCCAAGTGCAACCTTTTGTTAGGGGGTTTGCGGTCTTTCGGATGTTCTATTCTCACCATGTTTTGCACGTTGTTGTTTATACAACAAGACGTTTTATTTTCACAAGCACAGAAAATGTTAATATAACTTGTTACATAGTCATTATAGAAAATCACTCTAAGCTCATAGAGAATACGATGTGGCTGGATAAATAAAAAAACGCCAGGATTAAAAAGTGGACCCTTTTTTAAGTGGATCTAACCCCTTAAAAACAGTCCTTGTTTTTGACATCTCTCACAAAAAGCTGGATTTCTGCCATAGGTGGTTCCTCTCTATTTAGCCCTTTTTTATCCAAACAACAAAAAACACAAAATTGGCATTTTCCCCCTCTTTGGAATTTTGGGTGGGGGGGGGTTGCGATTCCACTCCTGCCCCCCTGAAACGGACCTGAGAAAAGCTAATTTGTTTTGTAAATATATCTGATATTGGTCCACGTCCTGGGTGCGTCCTTCTTGGCTCCCAAGGTCTATGACCCTTGTTTTGTTGTGTAAACACTTATTATACTGATTCATCTGATATGTGACCCCGTACCATGCTTTCGAGAGGTGAAAATCCAATGAGGCGCCGGGACTTTCTGTTATCATGTCATTGTGAGTATGTTCGACTGAATACACTATTGGTGGGTGTATCCCATCGGAAATTGTATTTATGCCGGTTAGTGAGTTTATATGACCGTATTGTCCTCCAATAATCCGGTGTGTCACGTGCATTTGATCTTTCATTTTTCCCTCTCCGATTTAATTGATATGTCAAAACAACTCCAGGGACGAACGTACTCAACGCGAATCGACTATGCAGCATGTTGTCATTTACTTGATTCAAATGCCTTTTAAGGGCCAGCATTAACAATGCATGGCTTTCACAAAGTATTTGGGCCATCATAAAATCCCCAAATACACCATGTTTTTTTTATGAATCCTGGCACATGTAATCTATGTGCTTGTGGAAAATAAAACGTCTTGCTTGTAAAAAAGGTGCAAAAATGGCAGAGATATATAGAACGCCCCCGAAGACGCAAACCCCCTACCAAAAGTTGCAACCTTAAGTCTGATGGGCGCAGGGAGTTTTGGAAATATTAGTTTTTTGAGATGAACGGATATTTCGTTTTGATGTCAGTAGACATTTATGTGTAGTATTACGCGTCCCATAGGATCGGTTTATAAAACAAATTCGGATTCGGAATTTTAGAACAAAGTGTGATTTCTATAAGGAAAAGGAATTGGATTTAAGCTTAGCAATTTCACACCAGTGATAGTATATGGACAACATTATGTACATGCAAAAACACGCTACGAACTATTTTTGTGGAACTTGCGGGCCGCGCCCCTCCTCAGGAAACGTCGAGTCAGCCTTTAAAGTAGTTTTTCATGGGCATGTTAGTGTACGGGCGACAACAGCCAACACACGACCTACTCCATAATTGCGAGTAGGCTTACTCGCTTATTCAGTCGGATAACTCTTGTTTAAAACCAATACATACGGATGTTTGCGTTAGTAAACCACACAGTACCAAACAAACGTTCGCCACCATTATAATACAAAGCAAACGGTGGGTACATGGCGGGCGCTACGACGTGGAACGTGGAAGAAAAGAGAATTGCGGACACTTACAATGGGTAACCAGTGTTGCAGAGGAAACCGTTCCCAATCTCTGACAAATACAGCAGTTCCCTTCCCACTGAAAGTGTTGGGACTAGAAGGAAACCTGAGAGAGAGAGAGAGAGTGAAAGAAGGAGGGATAAGGGTGGGAAAAAGAATACTCAATCTTGCGAGTATGCCTTACTCGCTCATTCAGTCGGAAACTCTTTGTGTAAAAACCAATACATACGATTTTTATACGTTGTAACACACTGTACCAAACAAACTTAATCCATACAAAACAAACGGGTGACTAGAAGGCGCTTAACGACTGGAGAACGGGAGAAGTGAGAAGAATTGCGGACATTACAATGGGTAACAGTGTTGCAGAGGAACCGCCCAATCTCTAACTCATACAGCAGTTCATACCACTGAGAATGGGAGAGAAGCCCGGAGAGAAGGAAACGAGAAGAGAGTGACCGAGGAAGAGGGAGAAAGAGTGGGAAAAAGAGACTACAAAAAGTAAATAAAGGGAATGATGGTGAGAACTTAGTAATTGTAATGATTTTTTAAAATGAGGTCTTGTATAGGTCAAGGTAAAAATGTTTGAAACGGCTTTGAATGTTTTCTTATTGCCAATATACGTGGATCCTGGTTTCCTACCGAATCATTTTTTTATTATAACCGAAATGCCTATCCCACAATGCCCAACGATGTAACGAGTAGATAAACTAATTAGCGCTATTCTATGGTGTTTTGTGTCATAGCGGTCATTTTCTGTCATAACTGTGCGAAAACCGTTTTGCTGTACATAAATATTATTTTACCAGTAACGAGTATCTTTGATTGCCTTGTAATTTTTGCGCACAAAATGTGCGCGCAGTGTGAAAGGGGCGCACTAAACCGCGAGCGTGCATGGAGTGATGTGATAGAGGTTTTGGAGTTTACTTCCCTGTTTTTAGCACCATGGTATAGGACGTGTTTTTTTTTCTTTAGTTGTCTAGGGGAGCGGGGATGATAATTTGTCAGCCTGTCTTGTGTTATAGTTGTGGAGTTGTCCGTTTGTTATAAATTATAAAGTAGTTGTAAAAGCGCACTGGCACTTTTCAACAAATTGAATTTTTCATTTTTCCTCGCAAGAATAAAGCACCTTGGAAGAAACCGATATATTTTATGGACAAAAATACCATACCATAAACATGTGTTAATATGAGCCTATTTTTCGGATGATTTATAGCTTAAAATTAATGACGACTTTATAAAATAAGCCTATAAATTATTGATTTCTTGAAGGGTCTTACCTTATATAAGAATGACCTGTTTAGTTTCTTTGAACAAAACCTGTACTGAGAGACTTGTTGAATCTGTATGTACATGTCTAAATTAAATTGTGGGGGCGGTCAGGACAAATAGATCAGGAGAGTAAATGGGCATCGGTTTAGACCAGAAATCCCTTATGCACAGTTAATCTATGGAAAAAAAATGCCAACTTCGAGCATGTTTCTTTCAATTAAACTCGCACAGAGGATTACAACAAGTATCACACCAAGTACAAGCTAAAATCACCAAATTAACCAAATTTTTGAACATATGGTGACAGAATTTTTCGTTACGGAATCACCAACTCCGCAGCATGCTCAGACCTCCAGCAACAAGTGCCTATAGTCCTGCGTGCCATAAGTGGCAAACGATGGAAAGTGGATGACCGCGGAGTAAAATTGCCTCAATTTACTTCCAAATGCCCACTTAAGTTTGGGGACAACATCAGTCTATACCATGTCAATCATGAAATCATCACCTTTCTTAATATAACTATGCAGGTTCAGACATTTTAAAGCATTTTTTTATTTCAGATGCCATGCAAGAAAGCATTCCACCCATGATTTTTTTATCCTTACGGCAGCCAGGTTAGCGGTGTATAACCTCTTAAGGCAGGGTTAATGTGAAAATCAGTAGGAAATCATTTGATCCTGTGGTATGGTATTGCAATGAAACATTACGTAAAAATTTGTGTTCTAAAATTGATTTCTTGTTGTTTGGATCCAATAGGGGCCAGCCTGTCAAATAGTAATGGGGGTTCAAATTTTCAGACTGCTGCTCCCTTTTCCACGGTTGGAAATGTTACTTACTACAGGGGAAAATTTGAAATCGAATCAAATTGGGTTTTAAAGGTGCAACGAGCGATTTCACATAACAGGTGTCCCGAACAAAATATGAAAATTCTGATTTTTGCACTATTGTAAAGCTTTCCATCAAAAATATCCCCGTCTGAAAGGATTAAGCTGAGAAATGTTTCTTTGGTACCGAAATTGTGAAATTTTTAATTTCGTATAGGAGCAAATACAAAATTCAGCCTATGTTTTATATTGAAATATAAGCAAATCTAAATCGCATTTTTTCTCTTTTAAGACATAACTAACCAAATATAGGTAAGAGATCTATTGAGTTTCTATAATCTATATGAAATTACTATTATGACACAATATTATGGTGCCTCAAAATCTCTCGTTGC
The DNA here is from genome assembly GCA_023653785.1 of Ophioderma brevispina. Lineage (NCBI taxonomy): Eukaryota > Metazoa > Echinodermata > Ophiuroidea > Amphilepidida > Ophiodermatidae > Ophioderma > Ophioderma brevispina. The sequence continues at coordinate 25,736 of JAMKCH010010993.1, forward strand.
ACCTTTAATGTACACTAATGTGTTCGTCTCAAGGATTAGAAAAAGTATACATTTGCCCAGGTTCCAACCTTTAGATAAAACGGTATAGCCCTATAATGGTTCAAGGTCATCATGGGGTAAAATTTACCCGATGATCAGATTTGGTTAAAACTGGTGACAAGTTGTTTGTATTGTCTAATAGAATCCAAAAATGTATAATACAGTATGTGCTATTCGATTGGATAATTACATGATAAAATGTACCAAGGGTCTACATGGTCTATATGGGTCACCAAGACTTTCCCTGGAAGTTGCATATCGTGCTATCACAAAATCAGTCAAAATACACTTTCTGCTTCAGTATGACATGAGGAATCATTTGACACCACTTTCAACAACATCTGAGCATTTACCCCCAGTATGATTGACCTTGAACCATTATGGGGCTATACCAACTAAAGGTTGGAACCTAGGCAAATATATATTTTTTTCAATCCTCATGAGGACACGAACACGTTAGTGTACATTAAAACACACTTTTGACTTGATTTGAATTTTTTCCCTGTACTAACATTTTACTACTTTGAAGAAGGGGGTAGCAAACTGAAATTGGAAAATTTGAACCGCATCATTTTCTGACAGGCCCTACTGAAATCCAAACCGCAACAAAATTTTAGCATGAAAATCCTACGGGATTACACACCCTACTGCATTATGAAGATAGTGGCTGAATCGTGTGCAAATTCTACAACTGATTGCTAGCAATGTGGGTGACTGATACGGCAATGAATGATGTTCCCCAGTGGCGTAGGTGGAGGGTTTACAAGCAGTATGTACCAGTTGGCTCTCTCCTAGGTAACAGAGATCACCATGGTTGTTGGGGTTTATTTGCCATTTGGTCTAATTCCCATTTAATCTCATAGCCATTTGGCCAAACTTCAATTCGTCTAAATAAACCCAGAATAAGAGAATAAAAGATAGGATTGGTTGTTTTGCGTATCTAATATCGTGGCATATTGGATGGCAAGGATCCAATATTTTGAGTAGTGGATCCCGGCGCAGCCGGTATCCCTGCGATAAAAATATTGGACTGCCATCCAATATGACACGATATATAAGGCAAAACAACAAATCCTATTTTTTATTCTCATCTTATTTAGTTTTTTGGTTGTTTTAATCACCGAAAATAGTTTTATTTCAATACTATTAGGTTAAAAAACAAAAATATTCCCCCGCTGTAAAAAATGAACCAACACCTACTAACCTGCGTGCACTGCGTAAGCTTATACACGCGCGCGTAAACACTTGCGCGGCGACGCACTATCTAATTTCGTCTCATATAAGATAGGCAACAACCAATTATATTGCGTGTTTGCTTACTTAACCCCACCCACTGAATCGAAATGCTAAACCCAATTTGTCTAAAAATCATTTAGTCTAACATCCAAGTTATCTAATAAACCAGAATGGTCTAATGCCAGTTGGTCTAATGCCCATTTTGGTCTACTAACACCATTTTGGTCTAATAACAGAAAAATACTATTTGGTCTAATAATCCATTTTGTCCTAATACCCAAAGTGGTCTAATCATACCCTTTGTATAATAGCCCATTTGGATGTTAACCCAAAAAATTTATTCCGTAAACATGATTTAATATTAGACTCAATGGGTATAGACCAAATGGATATTAAACCAAATGAGTTTTAGACCAAATGAATATTAGCAGACTAGCTGAATATTATACTAAATTGATATGAGGACCAAAATGGATCTGAACCAAATGGATGTTACGAAAGAGCCAATGGATATTATTAGCCCGCAAATGTAATTTAGAGAACGCAGATGGGGGGTATTAGACCCATTTGGCATTAGACAATCGTTATAGACTATGGGGGGATATTAGACGAGTTTTTCGACCAATGAATATAGACTCCAGGCCTATTAGGCCAAAAAAATAAATTGTTTGATTGTCCATAATGACCTTTTAGAGTTGGGTCGGGCGGGCGGAAAAATGTTTTTTCCTTTTTTTATATGTCATAGCAAACTATATTGAAAACATGTTGTTTGGTATTAATATAAGTTAATAAAGTTCTACCAAAAATGGCATCTTTGTACATTATAAACCCAACTAACATGCCAAAAAACTGTTTAAAGGTGTATTTCGTGATCCTGACATCACTCCATTTTTTTGTTTTTTTTTGTTTATTTTTCACTAGATATGCACAGAAAAAAGGTTATTTCCAAAAATAATCAGCTTATTACTTTATTTAAAGATTTTTTATTAAAAAAAAATGACTGCCTAATTATAAGCAAAAACAACTACAGCATAATTTACCTTCCTGAATTTCTGTATTTTTTTTATTACTAATGGTGAAATAAATTGACTGAACTGAAAAAAATAACGCTCTGTCCTTTAAATAACGAACACTGTCAATTCAAAATGGCCGACAACGTTATTTTCATGTCTCCAATTACTATTTTGCCACGAAAAATACCGTATTACGGCACGTTATAACTTGCTGTAATTTTTGTATTTTCGGTGTGGGCCCCCATCCACTTTTAAAAGAAAAATCTCCGCCACTAGTCAAATTTTGACTCAAAATTAGACAAACTAGACAAACATTCTAAAAGATTGCCCAGTGTCGACACATAGTTTTGTCTAAGCTAGTGTCGTCTGCCGTTCGCGGTTTGTGAATGGGCCAGTGTGCTACATGAGGTCACCAAGGTCACATTAAGGTCACCAAGGTCACATTCTTTTCATACCACAAATCGGCCTACCCGTTAATGAGTTAATTTTTGGGGTCCCACGGAACCCCCCCTTGGACACTAACGAGAATATTTAAAAAAAACTATTGCCATTTTTTGCTAATATGTGCACAAATACATCAACAATGATTAGTAAAACGAACTGTATTTTTACATAAGTCGGCTAATGTGAAAAGCGACACTTTTATTAGTACGTTTTACCTGAAGCATAATTTTGTAACTCTGGGAAAAAAACGTCAAAAACATGAAAAAGCTAACTGTGCGCGTTGTCTTCCAACTTAAACCTTTTTATACGATTACTGTAAATAGATGATGAATTTCTGCATGTATAAAACGAAAGGACACTTAGGAAAGATGAGCGCAATTCAAACAAATGCTACTTACTAACAAACAATACATTCTAAAAGGAAGAAGAAAGAAAAAACGTTGAAAAGATTAACATCGACGTTTGCATTATTGATGAAAAAAATTTAATGTAAACATATTGATTTTTTTTCAAATTGCTGATCACCGGTTTCAACTAAACAAGCTTTAGTTATTTGCAAACTTTTCTGTTCTCATATTGTGATAATAATTTCAGTGGGGGGACTAGCCATATTCTGTAGAATCCCTTTTAAAGGTGCACGAGAAAATTCACCATAAAAGGTTTTGTCCCTAAAAATGGAAATTCTAATTTCTATTCACAATTATCCCTGATTTAAAGAGGTTAAGCTGAGAATTATTCTTTGGTACAAAAATGTGAAATTTCTAATTTACTATAGGAGCAAATACCCCATGTTTATATTGAAATAACGCGAATCAAAATCGCCTTCTGTTTTCACTTTCAAGTCATCTGTAGTCAAATACATGATAAGAAACCTATATGAAATCACTACATATGAACTCAAGTATGGATTGCCAAAAAATCTCTTATTGCACCTTCAAAATCCAATGCAATATGATTCCATAACCATAAGCCTAGGTGATAGCTTATTAGTCAAGCAGAATGGTGAAAGTATTGTGCTTTTGGGTGAAAAGCACAATTTGACAGAGGTAGGTAGATAATGATATGCTAAACAAATCAGGTCTTAGGGGCCAAATAATTTCCTTCCAATATGGCGGCCATATTCAAAATGAGCCGCCACCTATAAAAAGGCATTAATATATGGTTCAAACATGCTTAATTTGCGAATATGTGCTTTTAAACTTTATTTAATAGGTCAAAATAACTTTTAAATCACTATCTTCGTTATTTCACCAAAATCAGAGTTTAAGTTCAAAAGTGACGGTCACACATTGATGCCTAAATTCAAGATGGCTGCCGTGCACAGGAAAAAAGCTGCTTATGTTGTAGTTAACAATGCAAACCAGGGGTTTCGTTGATATTCTAACACTTTGGGCACTCAAACATATCCAAATCA